>VIAB01004606.1:13987-28622 GCA_009801035.1 Oophaga pumilio | reverse complement strand
GCTTGCCCCCCCCTAGTTTTGATCCTGGGTACGCCCATGCCTAAGACTATGTATATACGGGAAATATCTATAATAGGCAGCAGCAGCAGACTGTACTGGGATGGAACTTCTTGCTATATGCAATGAAGTCTGCCACATATACTGCCTGCCTAGCACTGATATCTATGCACCTTCCTTTATAAGTCCTCAGAAGGACTGTTGGTTGAGATGGATTTGTCTATTATAAATTTTATACCAACACTAGCTAATAAAGCACCAAATCTCTCCCTAGATCAGCAGCAACTCTCCCTACACTGCCTGAGTCCGGAGCAGACTGTGACGAGCATAGCTCCGCCCGGTCTGCTATAGACCTGATGACGCTGTGCGGCCAGCCAATCACTGTAATGCATCAACCAACATGGCTGCAGCATTACAGTGTGTGGGAGACAATCCCTGCATGTAGATTGGCTCTGTAAAGATCGTCAAACATGCAGGGCGGGGACCCGAGCTCCAGCCGAGCAACGCTGGAAATACTTGGCAAGCGCTGAGCATCTCGAGCAGTGAGATGCTCGGGCGAGCACCGAGTACTTCCAAGCATGCTCTCTCATCACTAATAGAGACGCTACGGGTCTTGGAAAATGGCGCAATTTTTTTAAACAAATGTTGCATATTTTTTTACCAATTAAATAAAAAAGAACCTATACATGTTTGGCATCTGCGAACTCGCAATGACCTGGAGAATCATAATGCCAAATCAGTTTTAACATTTAGTGTACATGTTTTAAAAAAAACAAACAAAAAACAATTATGGAATTGCACTTTTTTGCAATTTTACAGCACTTGGACAAAAGGGAGCAAAAACGAAGATGAAAAAAATGGACAATGGCCCCGGGGGTGATGGGGTTAACATGACTTGGAACAAATACATTTATATTGCAATATTAATTTTTAAGAATTAGCATAAAATTCTGCCTTAAAGTGCATCATTTGACACATTAGTCTTCCTCTATTTTCTAACACTGGAAAGTATACTAAACTTGTTTAAAAGGTTGAGCTGCCATGATTTACACCACATTTATCATTAGAGTACAGCAATTGAGATATATGACGTGGTGGAGTTGAAGTGATTACACTAAAGATTTAGAGAAAATGTGACCATTTTTAATAAAAGTAAGCCAGAATATTTACCCTTTCATTGCCTTGTTCTTCAACTTTAGAAGCTTTTTTCTTCTAATCACCACACTGATCTTCATCAGTTTTGCAATTGCATTTGTTCAAATGTCTGATGTGGTTTAAAAGACATATACTGTACATAGCTTAGCCACTCTAATACAGTGCCCTGTGGTCATCAGTGTACAAATTAGAGTAGAAATGGGGTACATATGTGTGTTCGGCACTGAATAGAGTAAACATTTGCGCTAATGCCACAAAAAGATAATTCTTGATTCTGAACAATCAGCCTTCTGTGCAGGGGATCAAATGTTTCCAAGAGCAGAGGTTTAAATTTAGCTCCTTAGGATACCAGATGCTCAGCTCCTGCTGGTTTCCTATCTGTACCTGTGTGCTATAAGCAGCCTCAATTTCTGGGTTTATTTATAGTTCCATGAGTGCGCTGAAGTTTCGTCTGCTTAATTTTTTTTTGTACTTTGTGCTGTCTGAGTGACCGTGGAAAGAGGATGAATGGTAACAGCTCAGGGACGCAATCAGACTGAAATATTGGAAGAGTCTGGCCTCAATTTTTGACTATTCCACTAACGTCAGACTCAAGATGCTATCTACAAGTGTTCTCTGTAACTGAGAAGTTTAACTGGCTTCTCCTGTCCTAGCTGGCTCCAAACACTTTAACATTCTCTATTATATAGACGTTTTATATTGCTAAGTGAGACTGGAACAATGACCGACTAGATAAAAATGGAACAGTATCATTAGATGCACTTAGCTTCCAATGGGTCAAAAGAGGAGATAACTGCAACTACAGGATGGAAACATGATAGGGCTTCTCTAGAAAATAGCTATTCAACCTAATACATACTTGTAATTCCACACAAAACCTATAGAAAAGTATGATTTTGCTGCCTCAGTTTCCTACTTGTTAAACTGAACCTAACTATGGGGAAAAAAAAACTTTGCATTAATAGGGCATTTCGTAGAATGTGTTAATTCCTGATGCAAGTATAAAAGCTAATTGTGTTTTTTTCTATTTGGATTAATAAAGCTACACTTTTATATTTATATTTACTATTTATGCTCCTTGTCCTCCTTTTTTTCATGTATACTTTTTGGAGCGGATATAGTTAGTCCCGGGGCGCATGACTTTACATGCTTTCACCCAGGTCTACTAGCATGTATGTGGGCTTCTTGTTGTCTTTAGCTATTTCTGTGTTTTTCACAGTTTTCCTTATCCCCACTATGGATTTCCGTGCATGTGACCGCACCTGGAATGCCCAGATCAATGATATGTTTCATGACTATGCAGATGGGGTTAATGATGGGCCTAACAGAGAACTACAGGAGGTTATCTTCCGTTTTAAGGAATTATTACGCAAAAGAACGCGTATATGGTGGAATCATGAATTTCTGTACAAATATATTCAAAAAGATCTCATTCCGAGGTGTCTTCGCATCCAGGTCTTTCCCTCATTTCCCATTTTGGATGAAAATTTCAAAAATAAATTGGAGGAATTGACCAATACCTGTTTCAAAGGTTCTTCTTAAACAGATGAATCATGAATCATTGGAGTCCATTGAGACTGAAATTGATGGCTTACAGGCAATTTTACAAAAAAGACATGACGAGCGATGCTCTCAAAAAATTGAATGACGAGATTGATGCTGACCTACAAAATTAAGCCAACGATATTCAATCCACCAAAGCGAAGAAATTTAAACGAGATGTTCAAGAGTAGACAAACTGCAATCTAGAGTTTATAGATGGCAAAACTCATTTAGACGGTCCCGTTCCAAACTTAGGAACACTTCGTACTCTTGATCTAGAACCACCACTACATGCTCTAATAGATCTACCTACGACGAGGAAACAACATCCACTACATCCCAACAGAGTAATCCCACTGCCTCTGAATCTTCCAGTAAAAGGATTGTGACTAGACAACTCACCAATAGTAAAACGGAGGGAATAAGGAATGCCCAGAATGGCCCACAGGGGGGACTCCAGGTATTGAATCTTTCGACTCACATTCTTACAGATTCATGTTGGAGGTTCTGAGTAAGGGCTTGACCTTTTCCCCTACTAACCCCTTCAATTATTTTACAGCCCTGAAGGACCTACATCTTTTCTCCCGCAAATTGATTCTTAAAAAGCTCCATACTAAAAAAGACACTTCTGAAGCCACAAGTGAGATTGAGAGGGAGGCACTTCGTGATCTGGAGGACAGGTTGAGGAAAAAACATCTCACATACAATTAAATTCTCCCCTCCTCTGTCTTGCTTAGGTCTACCAGGTTCCCCCCTTTGTCTCTGTGCCCGGCAGTAGAAATATTTACGACATTATTGAGTGAGGATCTCAAAAAACTTTCCTCTAGGCGTACATATGATAATTTGACATTTAAAGGGAATCTGTCACCCCATTTTTGCCCTATGAGATAGGGCCACCGCCATCAGGGGCTTATCTACAGCATTCTGTAATGCTGTAGATAAGCTCCCGATGTCACCTGAAAGTGAAGAAAAATGAGTTATATTATACTCGCGGCTTCTGCGCAGGCGCACTGCTCTGCCCTGGTGAGGGCAGAGCAGAGTACTGCAGTGCGCAGGCGCCGGGAAAGGTCAGAGAGGTCCGGCGCCTGCGCACTGCAGTACTCTGCTCTGCCCTCACCAGGGCAGAGCAGTGCGCCTGCGCAGGAGCTGCGATGGGACGGAAAGAAGAGGCCTGCTTCGCTACAAGATGGGAGGCCCCGGACTGGACCGCGACGCCCATCGGACCCGACCAGATGGCGGAACACCCCTGGGTGAGTATAATATAACTCATTTTTCTTCACTTTCAGGTGACATCAGGGGCTTATCTACAGCATTACAGAATACTGTAGATAAGCCCCTGATGGTGGTGGCCCTATCTCATATGGCAAAAATGGGGTGACAGATTCCCTTTAAACAGCGTCAAGCTATTAGACAACCCCAATCTTTGAAGGACGTTGTTTTTAAGCCTGCTGACAAAGGGGAGAACATCTTTGGCGAAGGGGGTCCGCTGTCCGCTTCCCATGTGCTCTGCTGGTACCGCTGTATTGACGATATTTTATTTTTGTGTGATGGGGCAGTCCACCAGCTCGACGATTTCATGAGCACTCTTAATAACAATGCTTTTAACATCTGGCTTACATACACTTGTAATGTAAGGACAGTTGACTTCCTGGAAGTCCACCTGGAGGTCGATGCTGACCGGCGCATCCAGACGGACGTTTTCAGGAAGCCTACCTCTGTCAACTCTCTTCTCCATGCTTCTTCAGCTCATGATTCAGCTACCAATAGGGCCGTCCCGGTCAGACAGTTCCTCAAGATGCGGCGTATATGCTCCTCCGATATAAGTTTTGAATCACAGGCAAGAGATTTGAAGGACTGATTTTTGGCCCAGGGTTATAGCCGCAGATCTATTAAGTCTGGATATGACTGTGCTAGAAAGACTTTGCGTAACAATTTGTGACATCCAGCTAAAAGACCAAGATTGTTGGTGGTGATGGACCTATTCGATTCATCTCCACCTACAATCATGAATGGAACAACATGCGTTCCATTCTGAGAAAACATTGGTCCGTTCTTGGGACAGAACCCTCCCTGACGGCCGTTGTGGGCAGTTTTCCCCTTATGACCCCCAGGAGATACATGAATCTCAATGACCTACTGGTGAGAAGTCATTACATCCCCATTGTGGGCAATCCTTTTGGCACCACTGGTCCCCGTCTCGGATGTTTTCTATGCGGGCACTGCCTGGCCTGTGCCAATGTCCTGCGCTGCTCCAATTTAATTTCTTCTGATGGCTCTAGGGAATTTCAAATAAGACAGCGTATATCCTGTGGCACTACGAATGTAATATACTATGCCATGTGCCCGTGCCCCAGGATATACTTTGGACTTACCACTCGGGAACTTAGAGCTTGTGGAAGGGAGCATATGTGGGACATTGGTGCGGCAAAGGCGGTGTCAGACATTTCTGACCTAAAAATGATTCCCCGCCATTTTAGGTTACATCACAATTGTGATGGTAGGTTGTTTCAGATCAGGGGGATCGATGCCCTTCACTTCATTAGGGGAGGTGACAACAAAAATCTTTTGGCGCAAATTGAAACCAAGTGGATCGTCCTACTGGACTCTATGACTCCGCGGGGTCTTAATGAGGCTTTGAGCTTTGCCCCTTTTCTCTAGATATTTTCTTCAAGTTAGATTCCTCTGTCCTTGTAGTTTTCTATTCCCATCATTTTATCCCCTTTTCCTTTGCCGGATTTGTTTCTTTGTTTTTGTTTTTAATTTTTTCATTGTTTTATAATAGCTTTGGGTCTAATATCCTTTTGTTTTTCACTACTAGTAACTCCTTGATTTTGAGTCCCATTGTGGTTCTTATCTGCTCTCTGTGGATCCGTGAAAGAATATATATATGTAATATAGTGAGTATTCCCCCTCACCCATATAAGGAAGGGGGCAATGATATATGGTATAGCACAGATCAAAAACATCAAATACATGGTAATCCATTCAATTTGTGCAGCTGTCATCCATGATGAATGGTGGCATATGCTTGTCCATATTGTATAACTGTAATCCATGATGCTCAGGTTGACCATTTAAGATTCAATTTTCTTGGTACTTTCTCTCTTCATGTGCAGCTTTATCCTTTTACACCTCTGTCCTCCTTATGGTGGCCGTGCGCGTCGCATTGTGAATGGCCGGCTCCTGTCTGTGGGCGGGCATCTTTGTGCTCTGTGTGCCCATTCTGGGGTTTTTTCCTCGGCATATGCGCACTGTGCCTGACGCCCTTGTCTCCAGCTCAGAACCTGGCCATCACATTGCACACGTGCCGCGAGTGCCGCTATGATTGGTTGTCGGTAATTACGTGACCGGGTTCACGGGGGTATTTCAAGGTCCTGACGTGACTCTGTCTTTATAATAATAATAATAATCTTTATTTATATAGCGCCATCATATTCCGCAGCGCTTTACAGTTTAACAGTTTCAAAACACAAGTCATAAGTAACAAAATTAACAATACAATAATTAAAGCAAAATAAGATCACCCTGCTCGTGAGAGCTTACAATCTACAATGAGGTGGGGGAACTACAAAGTACAGGTGTGTACTTGAGAAAGCAGCGCTGCGTTGCCACGAAACGGGCATCGGGTCTTCTTATATTTGGTACTTATGCTCATTGTCCTCCTTTTTTTCAAGTATAAAAGAAACCTAGATTTATCAGACAGTTCTTGTGCTACAGTTATTTAACAGCATTGCAATGATTGTTAGAACAGACCTATCCTAGATTTGTAGCTTGTTTTGCTACATAACATTAACAATGTTTTCCAGCCACTAGAATTTTTTTAAAAATAAACAATGTACAATTCATCATGCTGGTCCTCCATTGTGCCATCACGCTACTTTCTGGGTCCACCGGCAGAGACTTTACTTCCATATAATTGTTGCAATCACAGTTTGTGGCAGTGACATATTAATTGGTTTAAAGGGACTGCAGGGTAAAACCCTGCTGTGTCTATTTTAAAGCCAAGTCAATAGTACATCATGGAAAGGGAAGTACATAGAGGTCATGGGGCCGCATAGCAGAAGTTCTAATTGCCCGCCTCCCCCAAAATAATATGCATTCAGCTGGGTCACAGAAGAGCATATCTCAAAACTTTCAACTTTGCAGACCTTACAAAGTAATTTTCCTCCTATTGAATCCCCTGAGATTGCCTTTCATTGCCCCCATAAAGTATGATGCCAACAATAGTGCCCCCCTCGAAATACAGTGTGATACCCCCACAGAGAATTCTTTCACAGTACCCTCCACACACGGTATGATGACTCTACTGTACCGCTCTCCCCCTCAGCCCCCCCTGCAAAGTATGTTGACCCCAACACAGTATGATGCCCCAACTGTGATCAACATACAGCCCTCCATACAGTATGATGGGTCTCCATACAGCATAATGGCCCCACACACATCAACTCAGTATGATGCCCCAATCTAGGAAGGCAAAGTTTGACCAGTTTAGAGATGCCCTTAATATGGTTGAATGGGACAATGTCCTCAGAAATAAGAATACAGATAATAAATGGGAAATGTTTAAGAACATCCTAAATAGGCACTGTAAGCAGTTTTATGAAGAGGTAAGCTATAGACTGGACCAAGGTGAGTTATTGGATGTGGTATATCTTGATTTTTTCCAAAGCGTTTGATACCGTGTCATACAAGAGGTTGGTACACAAAATAAGAATACTGGATCTGGGGAAAAATGTGTGTAAATGGGTAAGTAACTGGCTTAGTGATAGAAAGCAGAGGGTGGTTATAAATGGTATATTCTCTAACTGGGTCGCTGTGACCAGTGGGGTACCTCAGGGGTCGGTGTTGGGACCTATTCTCTTCAACATATTTATTAGCGATCTGGTAGAAGGTTTAAATATCGATATTTGCAGATGATACAAAACTATGTAAAGCAGTCAATACAAGAGAAGATTGTATTCTGCTACAGATGGATCTGGATAAGTTGGAAACTTGGGCCGAAAGGTGGCAGATGCGGTTTAACAATGATAAATTTAAGGCTATACACATGGGAAGAAGGAATCAATATCACCATTACACACTGAACGGGAAAACACTGGGTAAATCTGACATGGAGAAGGACTTGGGGATCCTAGCTAATGATAAACATACCTGGAGCAGCCAGTGCCAGGCAGAGGCTGCCAAGGCAAACAGGATCATGGGGTGCATTAAAAGAGGTCTGGATGCACTTGATGAGTGCATTATACTGCCTCTGTACAAATCCCTGGCTAGACCGCACATGGAGTACTGTGTACAGTTTTGGGCACCAGTGCTCAGGAAGAATATAATGGAACTAGAGTGATTGCAAAGGAGGGCAACAAAATTAATAAATGGGATGTGGGGAAACTACAATACCCAGAGAGATTAGCAAAATTAGGATTACTTAGTCTAGAAAAAAGACGACTGACGGACAATCTAATAACCATGTATAAGTATATAAGGGGACAATATAAATATCTCTCCGAGGATCTGTTTATACCAAGGAAGGTGACAGTCATAAGGGGGCATTCTCTGTGTCTGGAGGAGAGAAGTTTTTTCCACCAACATAGAAGAGGATTCTTTACTGTAGGGGAATGAGAATCTGGAATTCCTTGCCTGAGGACATAGTGATGGTGAACTCAGTCGAGGGTTTCAAGAGAGGCCTGGATGCCTTCCTAGAGCATAACAATATTGTATCTTACAGTTATTAGGTTCTTTAAAAGGACGTAGATCTGAGGATTTATTTTGACGAAATATAGGCTGAACTGGATGGACAAATGTCTTTTTTCGGCCTTGCTAACTATGTTACTATATACCTAATCATCCACACTGTATAATTGCCCCACCCAGCCCTTCAAACAATATGCTGGCCCCCTACACAGCTCTATGATCAGTACGATGGACCCCACAAAAAACCTTCACAGTGTATATTTACTCGCATACAGTATAATGATCCCACATAGCCCTCCAAACAGTATCATGGCCCCCACATATCCCTGCAAACAATATAATGACACCTCCACATAGACCTGCAAACAGTATAATGGTCCCCTGTGTAGTCATGCAAACAGTGTAATGGCTCTCCACATAGTCCTACAAACAGTATATTGCCCCCCACATAGTCCTGAAAACAATATGATGGCCTCGCATATATACTTGCAAGTAGTATAATGCCCCCCACATAGTCCAGTAAACAGTATAATGGCCCCGCCACATATACCTGCAAACAGTATAATGCCCCCCTACACAGAGCTGAAAACAGTATGACAGCCCCTTCACATAGTCCTGCAAACAGTTTCATGGGTTTCACATATTCCTCCATAGAGTATTATCGGCCCCACATATTGATCTATACAGTCTAATGGGCCCCACATATTCTTCCATACAGTATAATGCCCTCAGACAATCCTCCATAATGTATTATGGACCCAGACAGTCCTCCATACAGTATTATGGGCCCCACATACTCTTCCAAACAGTGTTATGGGCCCCACATAGTCCTACTTACAGTAAAATGGTCCACACATAGTCCTACATACAGTATTGTGGGCCCCATATAGTCCTCCATACAGTTTTATGGGCTCAAATAGTCCTCCATATATTATTATGAACCCTAAATAGTATTCAATACATTATTATAGGTCTTATGTATTTCTCCATACATTATTATAGATCCCATGCAGTTCTCCATACAGTATTATGGACCCCGCATAATAAATATATAAATACTCAACTATCCACCTTCCCTGTTGCTCTGGTCTCTGCAGTCCGTCTTCCGATCTTCTACACTGATCAGCACAGAGGGCGCGCTGTAATGACATCATTGCACCCTCTGTGCTGAGATGTCTTAAGGCTCAGATGCAGAAGAGGAATGATGGAAGAGAGAGCGTCAGTTGATTGTGCCCTCTCTTATCTTTGTTTTCAACTGAATCGGCATCAGAATAAGGATGCCTATACAGTTGAAAGTATGATGCCTGGCGAGGGGAGAAACCCAGAGCTGGCACCAGGCCCCCCGACTCACGGACCCCATAATGACCTCGTGGTCTGCCACCATTGGCGGTACATCACTAGTTATAAGATAAAAAGCGGTTTATGATTCATCCATCATTCAGAATGTATAACTGGTGGAAAAAGGTTGAACTTGATGGACCTATGTATTTTTTTTCAACTTACGTATGTAACATGTATATGGTAAATCATTCATCCATCAGTCTCATTTATAAGTCATTATTCATAATTACTGATTATATATTGATCTTTATTCATTGTCCCCACATCAAGCCACAATTTTGAGGAAATGCATTGTGAGACTTTGTTAATGGATCTTTGAGGTTGTATTATTATTAGAGATGATCTGATCTTTTGAAATTTGAATTTCTCGCCTTTGATTAACTTTATCCAAAAATTCAATTTGTGTCAAATATAAACACTAGAAAGCTTGCAATTGCTCTGAAAATACACGGGAGTAGGGTTGGGTGAGAGAAAGATAGAACCCTGCTGGTCATTAGAGCTTACACTCTATAGGAGAGAAAGACTTTATTGATAAAAATTATCTATAAGCACTTCTATTTTTTAAAACATTCTTACTTTGCAGCATTTGTTCCACACTTGCCTAAAAGCTATACACATTACTGTATAATAAGTAGAATTTCACTTCAACATGTCTTGGTAGATCTAGTGGTAATCTATTAAATTAAATATGCTGTAGTATGATCATTGTTCATGATATGGCTCAACACATGGTTGATGTGAAATGTCATGCACGCCTTCATCACTAAGCACAATTTGTGTATTTCTAGGGGCTGCTAAGCTGAATTTTGCCAGCGTGGTGAATAATGAATAATGGTGGATTGCGGATAAGAGTGGAGATAAGTGTGAGCAATGTGCTAAATACTTTGAATATCTGTATAATATTCAGCTTTAGTTGCATGCTGCTTAACAGGTGAGATGTTGTGTGAAATAAATTGCCTGCATGATTTCTCTTGTTGCCTGGCTAATCCTGTCAGTATTTTACAGAGCTCCTAATGAACTGCTTTACATGCTTTCACTTCCTCCTGGACAAGCTCCAGCTGCCCGTACTACCACGGAACATCTCCGCAGCATCCCCTCTGAAATTGTGCTTCATCTCTACTGACATACCATGGAGACATACACCAAAGTGCTGGCTAAATTAGCAAATTCTAATTATATTTTTATAATCCAGGATTATTTGTATTCATTGTTCTGTGCAGGAAAGAAAGATTAGGTGCAATTTTCACTTAACAGGAAATTAAATTATTCAATGATTTTAATACCAAGAACAACAGTTAAGCTTGTTTACGGCAAACAAAAAAAGAGAAAATACTAAAAAGATGTTGGTATATAATACTTTATTTCATCCAATGCATGATGATCATCAAAGAACTATTCTGGTATAGATTTTTTCACATGTCTTTCCTTTGATGGTTGTGACAATGACAAACACATCACAAGTCTGCAGCACAGCCATCAGTCATTTCTGGATCCCATACAGTCAAGGAGTAGAGATGAGCGTACCTTTCAAGGTTCGGTTAAATTCGCCAAAAGTTTAGATGTTCGCTGGACGGTTCGACGAATGTATTCGAACCCCGTTAAGTTCAATGGGAGGCCAAGCCAAATGTATACACAACACCTTAAAGGGTGACAAAACCTTCCCAAACAACTAAAATTAGGGGCTGACACCATGAAAAGTGGCATCAATTGACCCACAGTAGAAATTTGTGGGTCTATTCAAAGTGTGATCAAGCATATAGAAGACAGGAATAGTGATGTTGATGATGGCATTGTCAGAGCTAACCATCTTAGTAGCCATTTCAAAACTGTGCAGTAAGGTGCAGAGGTCCTTCACCTGTGTCCACTCCACAAGCTTGATTTGCACCACTTCCGGACTGCGTTGGCCAAGGCAATGCAAAAGAACATAGTGCACCAGGGCTCATCGCATCTACCACAGCCACTGCAACATGTGCAAAGTGGAATTCTACCATGTCAGAACATCGCAAATCAAACGGCTAACCTGTAGGCTGAAAGACATCTGTGGCGATTCAAGTCGATGACTTGCGATACGATCGTCAGAAGTGAGCACACATCATCTGTGTTTTCTGCAGCAGCGCATCCAGACCAGGAAACTGGCGGAGAAATTGATGTACCACCAGGTTGAGGATGTGAGACATGCAAGTCACGTGTGTGAGGATGCCCTGACATAGGACCACCTTCCCTGGCTCCAGGTGCAGTGGAGACAGCCATTGCTTTAATTCGGCCTAGATGGATGTCCACAAATCTTGAGCTGTGTGACTGCGATTCCCAAGGCATATTAATTTGAACACTGCCTAATTTCGGTGAGCCATGGCTGCGCAGTACAGATGTGGGGGAGATTCTAGCTGCACTGTTGGAACGCATGTCGGATTAAGGGAAAGTTTGAGTGCACAGATGGAGGCCCTTAGGGAGGTGGAGGAACCAGAAGCAGTAGAGAAAGTGTTAGATACAGAGATTTGTTCCGCAAGCCATGGGGATTCAAAGATTGTGGAGCAGCCCCTTGATCGCCTGCCCCTACAGCCACTAGAGTCACCAAGCACCCAGTCAGTGAGATGTAACGCCCTTGCCCATGTTTGCTCATCCAGGTGTCAGTGGTGAAATGCACCCTGGTAGACATAGATTTTTTCACAGAACGATTGATACTGTAGGCAACATGCTGGTTTAGAGCAGGCACAGCTGTCTTAGATAAGCAATGGCAACTGGGCAACTGGTACTGTGGGACTGTGACGGCCATCAATTTTCCGAAACCGTCTTTATCCACCAGGCGAAAAAACCAGAATTTCCATGGTCAACAGATTGGAGATGGTGGAGTTCAAACTCTTAGCTTTGGCATGTGCAGCAAGAAACATTCTTTTACATGACCGCAACTGTGGGACCGATGGCTGGCTGCTGTGCTGAAAGAGGGTAGAGTAGAGAACCGGACAAACTACTAAACTGTGAGCAAGGTGCAAGCGAAGCTGTTATGGTGGATTGAGAAAGGTGTGTTGTGCTAAGGGACACAAAAGCAGCAGTCTTGTCTACTTCTGTAACAGTTGAAGGACACTCACTCATCCAGACAAAAGGGGTAAGCTAGTGGAGTTTATGTGCCAGGAGACCTGTGTCAGAAGGCTTGGCATGGTGATGGAGGAGGAGGAAGTAGCAGATGGGGCTGGGGCTGATAGTATGACCGGTGGTTGGCGAGGTCCACTAGTCAGTATTTCCACACTAAGGCATGTTGATTGCGCATGTGCCGGTTCATGCATTTATTTGTCAAATTATTGCAATTTTTGCCTCTACTTGTTTTTTTTTTGCACATTTGACAGATAATGTGTTTGGGTCATCCTTTGTGGATTCAAAAAAGGCCAAGGCTAGGCAACCCTTGCTGCCCCTGCAACTTGCACTCTCGCAAAAGATGCTGGTCACAGCCTCATTTTCCTCCTCCTCCACCCCCTCTGCTGAGCTACTCAGATGTGTAGCTCTAGGTTCACACCAAGTGGGAACTACAACCTCATCGTCATCCTCTCTGTTCTCACACTCCTCAACCTTAAAGTCACCCTCCTTCTCTTCCTGCCCTGACACCACAGTACAGTCTGCGTGCGCCTCTGGTATATGAGTCTCATCAGGATCACCTCCACTCTTGGTGGTTAATGTCTTGTGATGAGGGTGTGGATTCTGCTGAGACCCTACTTCGTCCAGTCCAGGATCCAACATGAGAAAATTTGGGAAATCAATGCAGATGCTTTCCTCCTCTAGATTCTGTGATTCTTTGGAGCAGACCTCTGATGCCCATGGAATAGATAGTGTTAACAGCTCTGCAGAATGGCTTATCTGTGATTCCCCAGTCATTTGGGTGTTTGGAAATTTGTGACTTGAGAGGAAGCAAGGTTGATTGGAGTGCCACCTCTGAGGATTGTACTGTATGTGATGTTAAGGTGAAGGAAGAGGAGGAGAGGTCAATTGATGCAGAGCTTGCTATCCACTGTAGGACATGCTCTTTCTGAGCCTCATTTACAAGGCAAACTACTGTGCGGCTGCCAAAGTAAGGGAGTCGAGTAGCCCAGCCAGTAACAGATGTTGTCAGTGGTCTTTGGATAGGACAAGACAGTGTTTGTTCAGTTGAGCTTTCATTAACACCTAACCCATGTACACATCGAACACCAAGCCTATTCCCCCTTCCAGAACGACCTCACCATTTATTTTCTTAGATAGTGTGCCTAAAAAACACTATTATATCTAACAATTTTGAGGTGGAAATCTGGCCTTCTGATTTGCCATTGAAGCACAGTTTTATGACAAACAATTTGGATAAGCTAATTGAGCCTCGTAGCTGCACCACAATATTAGGCATAACAATTTTTAAGTGAAACATTGAAAAAAGAAACAGCACTCACCATTGCATCTTAAAAAAAGGGTAATGTCTAGTGATGAGCGAGTATACTCATATCTTGGGTTTTCCCGAGCATGCTCGGGTGTCCTCCGAGTATTTTGGCGTGCTCTGAGATTTAGTTTCTGTCGACGCAGCTGCATGATTTGAGGCTGCTAGACAGCCTGAATACATGTGGGGATTCCCTAACAAACAGGCATTACCCACATGTATTCAGGCTGTCCAGAGGCCACAAATAATGCAACTGTGAAGACAGAAACTAAATCTCCGAGCATGCCAAAATACTAGGAGGACACCCGATCATGCTCAGGAAAACCCGAGTAACGAGTATACTTTGCTCATCACTATTAATGTCCTTTAATCCATCTGGCAGTACTATCCTTTACCATGCAGGGGGAGCGAGGAAGTGAAAGAGGTCCAACATACTTGGAATTCAACACATTTTCATGCACCATGTAGTTCATCATTATGTGGTATGTAGTGTTGAGCGATACGATACTGCAAATATCG
>VIAB01004604.1:123354-133771 GCA_009801035.1 Oophaga pumilio | reverse complement strand
TATTGAGAGTGGCTCCACGGGTATTTAAACATCTCCATTCATTGTATTAGATATGCTTGATCTATAGTCTAAAGATGTATTTATCCTTTATGATATTTATACTTCCTTTTTTCACAATTGGCCCTTTGGGGGGAGACCAGTGTACTGTCATTGTGGCTATTGCCAGCATTGTATTATTATTTTTGTGCACTATCTATGCATAATTGTATGTTGATAGTTATTTCGTGCACTTGTCTTCACTTACCATGCATACTTTGGTTTAATATATAACTATTTGTTAGGCATTTTTTCTTTTTGGGGGGCTTATACCCTATCATGGGGCTTTTTTTTTGTCCTGCTTTAAAATGTTTTTAACTTTTGTGGTGTGCATTTTTCAGGTCTTTTTGAATAAAACATGACATTTGTATCATTTGTGGTATGCCTGGTGCATAGTATGTTCCTTTTTTACTTTTTCTATTCACCCGTACATATTACCAATAAGATATAAATGTCTCAGTCAAAAATTATTTTTCATAGTGTAACGAACACTGTTAAAGGAATGCCACTAAACGTACATAACCACGACCCTTGGAAACACCAGGTTTCCTCTTTACAAGATATGGATGATGATGGTATTGATGACGACTTTGAAATTTACCACTTTCACAACAAGAAGATGAAGATCACAGCTGCAAAAAATATGCAATAAAGGCTGTAAATGTCTGGAAAATCACTTTCTCTAGGGCTAAGTTACTCTCTTACTAAAGTGGTAACGAATGATGCATACACAGCTCTCATGTCTACTCAGCGTGAGATGCTTGAAAGATGATATATTTTGATTTGTCCATGTCCACTTTTTGAAAGCGAGCAGAAAAGAAGGATGATATAGCAGGAAGACGTGTGATTTTGGTCAGTAAGAGGGTGATAGGTAGATCTGCGTATCATCAGCATAGTGACGATATTGCAAACTGTGCCATTACATCAGCTGTCCCAGGCAGAAGGTGTAGATGGAGAAGAGTAGGTGTCCTAGAACAGAGCCTTGGGGAACACCTGTCGAGGTAAGGAGATGGTGAGGGAGAGGAAGACAATGAATGTTCCCCTAACAATCTTGTTGTTTTTCAAAGACTCTGCCGATAACCCTAAAAAGGCCGTTTGCACCACCGGCCATGCCCGCATCAGCAAGGGTAGCAAAACTACCAGCCTTACCACCACCAGCATGATCAGGCACATGACAGCAAAGTACCCGACCTTGTTGGCTGAACACCAGGCTCCATGAACAGTGTCTGTGGGTGATACCACTGCGTCTTCCTTTATTGTGCGTGCAAGCCAATCCTCTGTAAATGGTGCATGCAAAGATGCCTCTTGCACTGCATGTGTAGTTGCACACAAACTCAATTAGCACCATTAACAATCACGTCCACGTCCTTGTCCCGACGCAGCATTCAGTTGTCCATACCCCAGTCCTTGGAAAGCAAGCGGAAATACGCTGCCAACGCCACAGTACTAAATTCACACATTTCTCGTCTATTTGCGATTGAAATGTTGCATTTTAGGCTCGTGGAAGACGGAAAGCTTTCCACAACCTTATGTGTTATGATATGGTAGCCGAGGAGGACAGTAACAAAAATAGCCAAGGCACCCAGAAGGACAGTAACAAAAATAGCCAAGGCAGCCAGTCACCCAGAGAGGTTGGTAACTAATGGATTGCTGACCCCTAAACTAACCGCACAACTAGAAGCAGCCGTGGGACGTACCTACGATGACCTAGACGCCTCTACACAGCCGGAGAGTTAGCTAAGCCTAAAGATAGAAAGGGGAAAGCTAACTGCCCTGGAGTAGCGCCCTAAATGTTTAGGTAGCCCCCACACATATATTGGCGGTGAGACAAGATTAAATACAAACGCAGGCAGAAAATAGAGTAAGCAAATGCAGGGGCCCAAAACTGTCTAGATAGGACAGGAGAGAAAAGAATACTTTCTGCAATCCAACAAAACTCTAGGAAAAATTCCAACACTTCTGATTCCAAAAAATACTGAGACCACATGATCTCTCCCCGCTATATCAGAACTCTGGTGTGAACAGGTAGCTACCCAACAGCCACTGAAATAACAGGGACTGAACAAATGAACAGAGATAATTGAGAAACAGAGACCAGCGCAGGCCCTAGCAAGGGGACCCGGCTGACCTCACACAGAAGGCAGAAAAAGAAAAGAAAACAAAACCACAGAAATAAGCAAAAAATAGCTTATCTGAAAGTTGCAGGAGCTCGCAGTAAGCTGACTTACAAACTGGACCAGGAAGAGACAACTAATCACTGGCGAGGACCATGGGAAAGTTACTCTCTTAAATCTCCCAAGTCATCACTGCCAGATTGCCAATCGTCCGCAGCTGGATCCTCAGCTGAAGGGCCTCTGTCAGTCAAGGCGGTTTCATTAATATCAACAGCCACCAGAGAGGAGCCCCAACTCAGAATCCTGAACATTCACAACACTTATGGACGTGACTGTAACAAGGTACTTGGTCCCCACCCACCACTATTTCTCCCGGTCTGCCGTAATGACATTACACAAGCAAGCATGTGTCCCACAACATTACCCGGGCCCTCAACAATGCTGCTACAGGGAAAGTGCACCTAACCACGGACACGTGTACAAGTGCTTGTGGGCAGGGATGGTACGTCTCACTGACTGCACACTCGGTTAGCGTTGAATAAGTCATGAGCCAGTCAGACATTGGGAGACGATTTCACAGATGTATGGAGGAGACAGTTTCTGGAAGGCTTTGTATGTCATAGTTAGGATTTTGAACTGTAGCCTATGGGCAATAGGAAGGCAATGAAGTGCCTGACAGAGAGGAGAGGATGGGGAATAACGGAGGGACAGTTGGATTACTCTGGCAGCAAAGTTTTGGATAGATTTGAGTGGTGCAAGAGTGCTAGAGGAGAGGCCAGAGAGTATAAGGTTGCACTTGTCTAGGCGGGAGGATCATGAGTGCGTGCACAAATATTTTTGAAGTTTCTTGGAATGTACAGATTCAGGAAATGTTTTTGAGTTGTAGTAGGCCAGAGGAGGCAAGGGCTTGGATATGTAGCTTGAAAAAGAGGGCAGAGTCGAGGATCACCCAAAGGCCACAAACAAGCGGGACTATTTTTCATGGTGTGTTGTCCTGACATTACACAGGCACGTGTCCCACAACATTACCCATGCCTTCCACAATGCTGTTACTTGGAAACTCAACCTAACCACAAACAAATGGACAAGTGCTTGTGGTCAGGGTCGGTACATCTCACTGAGGGCACACTGGGTTAACAGAGTGGAAGCCGGGACCCAGTCCGACCTTGGTATGGTGCACGTCCTCACAACTCCTAGTATTGCAGGTCCTATGTAAATCTGGGTTGCCCTCACAGTCTACAGATCCTGCACCTCCTCCTCCTTCACCTTCTCTTCAGCCTCCATCTCCAAAAATAGCACATCAGTCAAATGCTGGAGGCACTGCAGCACTGCCTCATCAAAGCGGCAAAAGGCTGTGATGAAGCTAATATGCTTAGGTGACAAAAACGCACAATAATGAATTGTTGTGGACAGCTCTGAAAGAGCAGGCAGATCTGTGGCTGACACCCCTGAACCCACAACCAGGCATTTTTGTGTGTGACAATGACTGGAACCTGGTGGCTACTCTGTGGTGTGGCGAGCTCAGACACGTGCCATGCCTGGTAAATGCACATAACCTCATTGGTCAATGTTTTCTGAAAAGCAACACGAAGCTGTCAGATCTGCTCTGAAAAGTACAACACTCTGCGAACCCATTTTAGAAAGTCAGCTACAGCTTCATCCGCCCTTGCCGTGCTTCAGCAACGCTTGCAGCTTCTGGCTCACCGACTGGTGTGGTGGTGTTTCACATGAAAGTTCTTTTTTTCTGGCCTTTTTGAGGGTATGTGCACACGTTGCAGATTGGTCTGCAGAATTTTCTGCACAGAATCTGCATCTCTTGGCAGAAACTGCAGGTCAAAATCTGCGCAGTTTTTATCCTTTTTTGTCCTTTTTATCTGCAGATTTACTGCAGTTTTTGTGCAGATTTCACCTGCCTTTTGAGACCTGCAGATTCCTATAATGGAGCAAGTCTCAAAACGCTGCAGTTCTGCACAAAAGAAGTGACATCCTGCAGTTTTAAATCCGCACCAAATCTGCGTAGAAAAATCTGCAGCATGTGCACTGCGTTTTTTGATTTCCATTGACTAGAATGGTACTGAACATCACTTGCAGTTCAGCTGCAGATCTGCAAGGCAAAATCTGCTGCAGAACTGCAACAGATTCTGAAACGTGTGCACATACCCTCAGAGTTTCATGGAACCAACAAATGTAATGCTCCAGATTCTCAAATAGCCATAGGAAGGTCAGGTTTATAGCGTCTCTAATCAGCCAAACTGTTTTCAGCTGTACTAACGTACTTTCACAAGGGTTTTCAAGGGTATTCTAACCATCCATTAGCCTTCTTACACAGTTAGAAAACACAAAGTACCATAAGAACACTGGAGTGATAGTTGTTGTAAATTGGCCTCTATACACCTATGAAGATATTGCACTACAAACCAGACGTTTGCAGCTAGAATAGTCAATTACCACATTAACAATGTATAGAATGTATTTATGAATCATTTAACGTTAGCTTCATTGGAAAAAACTTTGCTTTTCTTTCAAAAATAAGGACATTTCTAAGTGACCCAAAACTTTTGAACGGTAGTATATCTATATAGATGTCAGTGACACATACATATATGTATATATATTACATAGATAGGTAGATGAAAAGCTGGTTATTCAGCAGCCACAGTAGTGTGAAATCACAGCAGGAGCCGACAGGATAGAAGAGATGGATTACATACAGTAATATAAATAGAATAGGTAGATATATAGATGTCTGTGACAAATACAATTAGTACAGTGTGTATGCAGCTTACTGTACATGTATTTAATTAATAAAAGATTATTTTTCTTAAAATAATGGCCTGGGCTCATTTGTAATTTTAGTACCGGCAGAGGGAAAGCCGATGTCTGGGGGCCGATGTTTATAGCCTGGGAAGGAGGTAATACCCATGTAGCTTCACTGCCTATTAATATTAGCGCACAGCTGAGTACTTAGCATTTACTGGCTATTAAAGTGGAGGACCCCAAAAAATTATGTAGGGTCCCCCTATACTTAATAACCAGCAAAGACTATGCAGGCAGCTGCGGGCTGATTTTAATAACCAAAGAAGGGGCCATGGATAATTCCCCCTAGGCTAAAAGCATCAGCTCTCAGCCGCCCCAGAAAAAGCACATCTCTAAGATGAGCCAATTCTGGCACTTAGACTCACCCTTCCCACTTGCCCTGTAGCAGTGTCAAGTGGGATAATTGCTGGGGGGGTTGATGTCACTTTTGCATTGTCAAATGACATCAACCCCGCGGTTAGTAATGGAGAGGCGTCTATAAGACACCTCTCCATTACTAATCCTTTAGTTATATGATAAATAAAGGCACAACCAGAAAAAAGTCCTTTAATTGAAAAAATGACAGAGTCCTTTAATAATCTCAATTAAACCATACTTACAACCTCCCTTGATCTCCTGTAATAAAACTAAAATAAAAAAACAGCAATATACCATACCAGTCAGTCATTCTGTCCCACACTGTAATCCATGTGTAGGGGAGAAATAGTTTTAAAATTTCCATTTTTTTCACAAAAAATGCAAGTCATTTCAAAGAAATTTTACCAGTATCATGAAGTACAATATGTCATGAGAAAAGAGTGTCAGAATCATCGGGATCCAAGGAAGCATTCCAGAGTTATTATCTCATAAAGGGACAGTGGTCAGAATTGTAAAAATTGGCCCGTTCATTAACAAACAAACTACCCTTGTGGGTAAAGGGGCTATAGGAGTCTGCATCATTTTTTTTCAATTAAAGTATGTTATTCTTGCTGTGTCTTTATTTACCATATAACTATAGGATTAGTAATGGATAGATGTCTTATAGAGGCGTCTTCATTACTAATCCATGGGCTTCATATCATTGCACAATACAAAGGTGACATCGACACCACAAATATGAACCCCACTTGCCACCACTACAGGGCAAGTGGGAAGATCTGGGCAAAGCGCCAGAATTGGTGCATCTAACAGATATGTATTTTCTGGGCAGCTGTGGGCTGCTATTTTAAGGCTGAGAGTGTCAATATCCATGGCCCCTTACCAGCCTGAGGAAACTAGCCCCAAGGCAGGTTGTCAAAAATGGGGGGGACCACACGCCATTTTTTAAAATTACTTATTTAAATAATTAAAGAAACAGCATGGGGATCCCTCATTTCTTTATAACCAACCTTGCTAACGTTGACAGCTGAGAGTTGCAGCTCTAAGCTGTGAGTTTTGCCTGGCTGGTTATCAAAAATAGGGGGAAATCCACGCCATTTTTTTAATTATTTTTTATTTACATCGCAAGAGCAGCAGATGAATACAGCCGTCATCCGCTGCTGTTCACAACGGGCATCTTTGCTGTGGTTTTTTTTGTAATTTTCAGACACTTTTTACAGTCCCTGCAAACCCTATGAGATTTCAGAAATCTAATACACACATTATTTTTTTTGTCATCAGGATTTTGTGCTTTGCAGCATTTTTTGACAGAGCATGATACTCCTTTCAGCATTTTTGCAGCATTTTTCTCCCTTTAACTTGAATAGATGTTAAAAAAAAGCTGCAAATATGCAGGTTGACTTTTTTTGCAGCGTATTTGCTGCAGAAAAGTCAAGGACAGCCGGATGTGACCTCATACTCGGCTCTGCTACCTCTAGATGGCAGGATGCATAATGCATCCATGCTGTCTGTCATCCTGCAGAGCGGACCCAAACCCCATTCACTTGAATGGGGGGGCCCGACTATACAGTTTTTAACATGCTGTCATATGCTTATGCTGACAGTGCGGCAAACACAGCTTCTGATCGGCGGTGAAACCATTCCACATGTCAGAGAGCAGTGATTCCCACACTGTCAAAAGACAGCAGGAGCGTTCAGCTGTGATCGGAGGTATACAGGTGTTAGGGATGGCGGATTGCACTAAATACAATAAATAATACAGTGAGATCGCAACCTGGGGTCCACCGTGCAGAGATGCAATCCTGCTGCTAATGTGAACAATGACAAACTAAAGGCAGCCAGCGTTCACCTTAATAAGACTGCTTTAACTCCAAGCAGTATGAACTGAATGCACAGTACTCAGCTCTGTTAGCTTCACAGAGGGGTAATGAGCATGGGTTGAACTTGCTATGTAACTGTACAGCGTTAAGGGCACACTAGAAGCAAACAGAGGCTGAAGCAGGAGAAAAAACACAAAATACACAAGCGGAGAAGCCTGTAGAACGCACAGGGGAGAAAAGCTCTTATGGTTGGATCTCGCCCTGAGACTTACCCGTGCTAACCGCACATGTAGCCGAAACCGGTGCTAAGCCAAGCGGGGCCAAAAAACCCTGCCTATTAAGGTGGCTAACACAGACACGTGCACACAAAGTGGCAGCATATCCACTCACACACAGCAACCATAAATAATACTAGCGCTCCCGCAGGCGTCACTGGAAGCCTTTTAAACCCAAAGCTCCACCCAAAACACTCACGCTAACATTGCCTGCGGGCCAATCTGGAGCTGCCATATCACATGGTCAGATGACGTCGAAGCACCAATAGGAGGACGCCACATCATGGACATGCTCAGTACGGTGATCTCTGGACTTAGGCTCCAGAGTGCAAGGCGATGCCTTTATCATAGATTTAACTGGAGAGCCGGCAGCAACCAAAGGCATCCTGCGAGCCCAAGCAAAGCGCCGAGACCGAGGCCCCCTGATAGACACAAATGGGAGACCACGGCACCAGGCAATGCTTGGATCCAACCCATGCAGCGAGAAAAACCCAGCACTCTATATTACCCTCCCGCTAACATCCCCTTCCTGGCGAGGTATGCCACTCTCGGAGGCTGCAATAAGCTAGGGGGCATGGATGTGCTTTTGCTCGTTGGTCGAAGCTCTCCTTTTCTCCTACCGCACAGAAGTTCTTTTAATACTAAGTGAAACAAGTGAGCCTCTCCCTAAAGCCATTGGACGCTGTGAATCCAACACTTGGGACATTTATTAGCATAATGACCGGTCTGCCTGGAGGCAAAACAGGTCAGTTGAGGAAGCACTGAGCGGGTGTTAGTTTCCACCCGGGAGATATCCATGGGCTCTACAGGGTCATCAACTTGAGTTGGAACATTCATGGGATTAATGAAGTTTGGAGCCAGCAGAATCCCAGATTTACTCTGAGCTTGCTCCAATCCCCGTTCAAGATGCCGGAGATCTATGGGAGTGGACATGGATATTAACTCCTCCAGAGTAGTGGGAATCTCTCTAGTGGCCAAAGAATCCGTGACATGATCTGCTAAACCCCTCAAAAATATAGGCATCAAAACTTTATCAGGCCACTCCAACTCAAAAGCCAAATTACGGAATTGGATGGCAAATTGGCTAACCTCAGACGAACCCTGAGTTAATGCCAGGAGTTGAAGTGCGGTATCATCGGTAACTTATGGCCCCAAAAAGACCTCTTTCAGGTCACCCAAAAAATGAGAGGCGTTAAGGATCAGTTGATCACCTCATTCCCATAGAGGTGTAGCCCACTCCAACGCTCTGCCTGACAAAAGTGAAATTACAAATCCCACCATGGTTCGCTCAGTTGGGAATTGTGCAGGCAGTAACTCCAAATGAATAGAGCACTGATTTATAAAACTTCTGCATGTCTTGCTGTCCCCAGAAAATTTGTTGGGCAGCGAAAAAAGCGGGACAGAAGGAATAGACACTGCAGCTGAAACCATAGAGGCTACCTTGCTAACTGCCTGTGCTGCCACTGCATTAATATCCACAGCTGTAGTCATCCACTTGAGAGTGGACAACCTGCTCTCTAGCTGCTGAATATACCGCTTGAGTTGCTGCTCGTTCACCATTGCTAGCCAGACCTTGGCGCTAGTATACTATTAGGGTTGGCGGATCGCTCTTAAAATAATAAATAATAAAGTGCGATCGCAACTCAGGGTCCACCGTGCAGAGATGTAATCCTGCTGCTAATGTGAACAATGACTAACTAAAGGCAGCGAGCGTTCACCTTAACACGACTGCGTTAACTCCACGCAGTATGATGTGAACACACAGTACTCACAGGTTGAACTCGCTCTGTAACTGTACAGTGTTAAGGGCACAGTAGAACGAAACAGATGCTGAGACAAGAGAAAAAACACAAAAGACACAAGGGGAACACCCTGTAGAACACACAGGGGCACAGAGGAGCAAAGCTCTAATGGTTGGATCTTGCCCTGAGACTAACCCATGCTAACCTCACAAGTGGCCGAAAAAAGGTGATAAGCCAAGCGGGGCCAAAAAACCCTACCTATGAAGGTAGCTAACACACACATGTGCATACAGAGTGGTAGCGCATCCACTCACACACACCAACCATAAACGATACTAGCGCGCCTGCGGGCATCGCTGGGAGCCTTTTAAACCCAAAGCTCCACCCCAAACACTCACACTGACATCGCCCATGGGCCAGTCTGAAGCTGCCACATCACATGAGCAGATGACGTCTGAGCACCAATAGGAAGACACCACATCATGGACATGCTCAGTACAGTGATCTCTGGACTTAGGCTCCAGAGCGCAAGGTGATACCTTTATCATAGACTTGGCTAGAGAACCAGCAATAACCAAAGGATATCCTGCGAGCCCAAGCAAAGCACTGAGATCGAGACCTGCACTGAGCAACAGCCACAGTGGCCGGACATGAATGGGACACCACGGCACCAGGCAATGCCTGGGATTCAACCAATGCAGCGGGAAAAACCCAGCACCCAACAACAGGTTACCTCTAGTGATGAGCGAGCATAAAAATGCTCAGGTGCTCACTGCCCAGGTCCAGCAAATTGGAATACTCGATTGCTCGACCCGAGCAATGAGCCCAATGTAAGTCTATGGGAAAACCGAGTATTTTGGCCGCAGCCCCCCCAGGGGTACTTTTAGGGTCTAAAAACGTTTGAAATTGAGGTAAACAGTGCTCAAATGACTTTGGAACATCATGGGGAATACCCCTTGAAGCATTTCTGATACCCAGGTCACAGCTGTGAACAATGTTGTCAGAGTCTTACGCCACTTTTATAGGCGCACAATACAACACACAAAAACTAAATCAAAATGGATTTTCCTGGAAAATATGTTAAGGAACATCCTTTCCAGGGTAATGATTTTTTTGTAAGGCAAAATAAATAACCCAAAACAAAAATGTTCCTCCACCATTTGGGCTGAGTTCCCATGTAATGTTTTTTATGCGTTTTTCAACTTTACCATAGCTTTCACCCAAGACAAATGCATTCACTGTGAAATGTCATTTTA
>VIAB01004603.1:78340-104459 GCA_009801035.1 Oophaga pumilio | reverse complement strand
CGCCTCTCATGCTATTTCAGTCTGCCCTAAACACATTCACAACAGGGCAGGGTCAGTAGAGTTATCTCTTCATTAATAGAGGGCAGGGTCATTAGAGTCATCTCTTCATTAAAAGAGGGCAGGGTCATTAGAGTCATCTCCTCATTAATAGAGGGCAGGGTCATTAGAGTCATCCCTTCATTAATAGAGGGCAGGGTCATTAGAGTCATCTCATCATTAATAGAGGGCAGGATCAGTACAGTCATCTCATCATCAATAGAGGGCAGGGTCATTAGAGTCATCTCTTCATTAATAGCGGGCAGGGTCATTAGAGTCATCTCTTCATTAATAGAGGGCAGGATCAGTAGAGTCATCTCTTCATTAATAGCCGGCAGGGTCATTAGAGTCATCTCTTCATTAATAGAGGGCAGGAGAGTCATCTCATCATCAATAGAGGGCAGGGTCATTAGAGTCATCTCTTCATTAATAGCGGGCAGGGTCATTAGAGTCATCTCTTCATCAATAGAGGGCAGGGTCATTAGAATCATCTCTTCATTAATAGCCGGCAGGGTCATTAGAGTCATCTCTTCATTAATAGCCGGCAGGGTCATTAGAGTCATCTCTTCAACAATAGAGGGCAGGGTCATTAGAGTCATCTCTTCAACAATAGAGGGCAGGGTCATTAGAGTCATCTCTTCATTAATAGCCGGCAGAGTCATTAGAGTCATCTCTTCATTAATAGAGGGCAGGGTCTGTACAGTCATCTATGTTAATAGAAGCAGGGTCTGTAGAGTCATCTCTTCATGAATAGACATCAGGGTCATTAGAGTCATCTTTTCATTAATATAGATCAGGGTCATTAGAGTCATCTCTTCATTAATATAGATCAGGGTCATTAGAGTCATCTTATCATCATTAATAGAGGGCAGGGTCATTAGAGTCATCTCAATATCATGAATAGAGGGAAAGGTCATTAGAGTCATCTCATCATTAATAGAGGGCAGGGTCAGTAGAGTCATCTCATCCTTAATAGAGGACAGGGTCATTAGAGTCATCTCATCATTAATAGAGGTCAGGGTCATTAGAGTCATCTCATCATTAATAGCGGGCAGGGTCAGTAAAGTCATCTCATTATCGTTAGAGGCCCTATGATACAGTGACAACTCTCAGAGACCACCCAAAATTGCAATTGCAAGTCTTCTTAAAGAACATGGCAAGTATGCTAAATATATGGTGAATTTCACAGGAATTGTGCTCTATATAAGGACAGGATCTCCATAAAGAGGTGGTCGTTTAAAAAGGTTGCACTATACAGGAAACGTTCTCCCATCCCTCATAGCAGTATATGCTTTGTCTGTATTAGTCACGTCATGTATAATGTTTTACTAGGGCGCTCCCGCTGACCAAGGCAAAGAAACCCCGGGTGAACCGGTAGGTCACCTATCTGTCTGTCTCTCCATCCATCCATCCATCCCTTTGCCTATCTGACCTTACGAGTGCAGTTGTTTCCTGTTCCTTACCGCACTCTCTTGTGCTTGTTCCTGACACGCAGCGGTGGTCTCCCAGTTATTATAGTGTTATAATGTCCTGTCCTGTGTTTCAGGGTCAGAAAGGAGACCGGGGATTACCTGGTCCCAGGGGAGAGAGGGTAAGTATTGTTGAGTATTGTGACTCTGAAAAGACCAATATTTCCAAATGCAACTTTGTATTATATTTTTAGGGGGAAAGTAGCATTGTCCTCACTTTCCAGCAGTCGGTGTTTCACCTTCCACTTTCTCAGTCTCCAAAAAATTCTATCTAGAGTAATAAGTATATAGAAGACAAAGATGAGGGGCTGCAGCTTCTCTCTGTCTCTGAGACTTCGTGCTGTGAGAGGGGAGGACGTGGAGCAAGTGCCGAAACATCAGATTGGCTCAGAGTTCTGAGGACAGCACGAGATTAGCTCAGAGTTCTGAGGACAGCATGGATAGGCTCAGAGTTCTGAGGACAGCACGGATAGGCTCAGAGTTCTGAGGACAGCATGGATAGGCTCAGAGGACAGCACGGATAGGCTCAGAGTTCTGAGGACAGCACAGATTGGCTCAGAGTTCTCAGGACAGCAAGGATTGGCTCAGAGTTCACAGCAGTAGCATCACACTAGGAGCTGTGCATTTTGTGGCTGCACGCCATGTAATATGCATCTACATCTGTCTTTAGAAATATTATATATTTTTTATATTTATTATGGAAGTTCAAAATTCCCCAAATCTACAGCAATTCTAAGTTTTTGAGAACCTTCAAATGACATTTCTTACTTTTAACATTAGGGGGAACCTGGAAAAAAGGGAGAGATCGGAGACCCCGGAGAAGATGTAAGTGACCTCTGCACAATCTGCACATGACGTTATTGCCGTTTTCGGTATGCAGCAGTCGCCCGTGGTTCCCTGTGGTGCTTATTTATGTCTATAAATCTCTAATTGCACAATATCAAACACCTGAAAATCTGCATAAAAAGTCGAGAACTTGGACTCTTGAGTGCATTTTTCTCCAATTATGTCCAAAGCTGCTAATTGCCCCTGGAAACATACACCTCGTTGTCAGAAATTTGACTTCTAAATGTGTAAAAGACATCTGATCTCTGAGTGGACAAGAAAATATCACGTAACCTAAAAATCAATGCGCGATAAACAAGCAAATGTTGTATAATTTAGCTGTAAATAGTTACTTTCTTCCAAAAACAGCGCCACTTCTATCCAATGGTTGTATCTAGTATTGCAGTTGAGTCCAGTTCCCCTCAATAAAGCTGAGCTGCAATACCAGAGACAACCATGCACAGTAGTGGCGCTGTTTCTGGAAGAAAGCAGTAATGTTTCGATAAGCTTGTAAACCGTTTTATGCAGCCTTCTTTGCAATTATTTGACCGTTTATTGAATGGGGTAAAATATTGGGAAATTGGAAAAAAAAAATAAACGTCTTAACACCTTAAAGTGATCAGACGTCTTCTATTTGCAGGGTTCCAAGGGACTTCCCGGACCTAAAGGCGATAAGGTAAGTCCTAGAAATACGGTGTCTCCTGCAACCACAAACCTTAGACAGACACGGACTTTTCTTATTAACCTGTACATTTCCAGGGAGACATTGGCGCTGGCTCCCCTGGCCCTGCAGGGCAGAAAGGACCACCAGGCTTGAAGGTAGATCCCAGATAATAGGTCGTTCTGGTTTCCCTAATACATACGTTTTATGTGGCTTTTACATGAAATTTTGAGTAATTTGCCTTTTTTCACTAGGGTGATCTCGGGCTGCCTGGTCCTCCAGGTCCGCCAGGTCTGCAGGGAATTGCTGGGACTCCTGGTCAGCCAGGTCAGAGAGGAGAACCTGGGCAGTCTGGGCCTTCTGGTGCTCCTGGCGAGAGGGTGAGTGCTACCAAAACAGACCTCCAAATAGTATATCGTTCAATTATTTTGATTTTTACTTAATTTTATTGCCAATTTTTATTTAGGGTTTGATCGGTTTCCCTGGAAGAGAAGGAAATTCAGGAGCCCTGGGACCACCCGGGGCAGCGGGACCCTCGGTAGGGACCTTATTTAGTCTTTTCCATCTGTTATACACAGTATTTTTGACTTTTTCTAACTCCCACGTCTTGAAGATTTACTATACTTAGTATGTATATATTGTATGTCAATGTATTAATATCATAATTTTATTACAGGGACCCCCAGGACCTCCAGGAGGAAAGGGGGACAAGGTAGGGTTAAAGAATATACACTGATATTTCTTTATTTTATGATCAGTGAGGGTCCGACCTCAGGGACCCCACCAGTCCTGTTTTTACCCAGTTCCCCTGCACAGTGGGTAGCAGAGGTGCCGCCGCCGCGCAGGGAAAACTGTGAGGGAGCTGCTGCCACGATCCAGCACTTAGGCTCCCTCATTTTCAGAATTATTTGAGATCCGAGAGGTTGAACCCACATCGATCGTAAAGTGATGGGATACCCTAGCTTTATGTGATAGGAATACCCCTTTAAGCACTGAAATTAGTTGTCAGAGCTCTTATTTCTGGATTGTTTATACTTTTATTTACCATAGTACTACATCTTTAAGACGTAAAGGGGCACTCCGGCAACACTGAGCCAAAGATTTTGTCCTGTTCTGCACAAGTAACACAATGTATCAGTGTTCCATTAAATTAGTAAAACACTGCCCCCCAGTGGTCAAATTATCATCAACCTAGGTGAAAAAAATGCTGCTTTGTCCTTCTTTTTTCCCAGGGTGATCCAGGAATTGGTCAACTTGGTCCTAGAGGAGAGAGAGGAGATCCAGGTCCAAGGGTACGTCCACAGTCGGGTAATGCCGCCTCTACCCCCCTCAGCTGCACAGTTCTAGCAGTGATACAATGTAACAGTTTCGTCCAGTCATTATTGTTAGTGTTTAGTGATATTCGGGAGAACCCCGCGCCCCTTATCCAGAGTCCTTCCATAAAGACTGACATGTTCATTTCCTACAGGGAGAGGATGGCCGTCCAGGATTAGAGGGCGACCGCGGCCCCCAGGTAGGTAATATTCCAGTGATCATGCATGTACAATGGCCAATAATTTCTACATTCTGGCTCCATTTCTTGTTTTTTTTCCCCAGGGTCTTCCAGGAAACAGAGGAGAACGAGGAGACAAGGTAAGAAATGCACAAAATATTCTGTGGTCGTTTCATACCAAGAGCGTCACACCACAGACACACTGATTGATTTTAGTAAGAACTGCGTAATGCTAAACTTCACCTGTAGGGGCGCTGCAGATAAATTGAACACTTGCTGACAGGTTTAAGCTGATTGCTGGAGGATTCTCCCAAGATTAGTTCAATACCTGGTGACCCTTATAACAGGAAGATATTGTTACAATGGGAGTACTACCCCACTAAGGAGAATGTGTTATCAGAAGAACACCCATTGTGTGAAACCAGTTTTTATAATAAACATTTTTTTTAAGAATTTTTCATTTTTTTGTTTTTAATTTTCCATGCCACAAAATAAAAATTTCACAAATCTTGCAGTTTTCACTCTGAGCCTCAAAATTGGCTGACACTTCCTGTCCTGCAAAGCTCACTTCTCAGCAGTAGCAGTAAGTAAGTTATCATCACAGGCAGGAGTATAATGAAAGGTAACACATGTATACAGTATATAAAAGAGGATCCACCATCCTCAATAGGTGATATCACAGCTCACCTCCTCCTGTATAATGACTGATAACACCTCTATATACAGTAGATAACATAGGATCCACCATTCACAATAGGTGATGTCACAGCTCACCTCCTCCTCCTGTATAATGACTGATAACACCTCTATATACAGTAGATAACACAGGATCCACCATTCACAATAGGTGATGTCACAGCTCACCTCCTCCTCCTTTATAATGACTGATAACACCTCTATATACAGTAGATAACACAGGATCCACCATTCACAATAGGTGATATCACAGCTCACTTCCTTCCAGTCTCTGCACAAAGACCTCTGCACAGGTCACAGAGCATGCCCACAACATTCTCCTATAGAAGTCTATGAGGCAGATCCTGTCTATTATTCCGTTTGGCTGCTGCACCCCAGGCAGGACGGCCGCCTCCACAATCATGTTCAGGAAATAAAATAAAAAACCTCCAGTACAAAAATAAATGAAATAAAACAGATTATAAAAAAGAATAATTATCACTATGTGCTCCTAAATAAATAAAAAGTATAAAAAGTGATTCATTCCCTTTACGTGCTAAGATGCATCTATGCAGATTATATGGACACTTGTAATCGTGTTCTGTGATGTTTCAGGGAGATCCGGGTCCAGGAGGAACGAAGGGAGACAAGGTAAGACTTCATCAGTGTACAGAGGTGATACGGTACTGTCATACCCGCTCATACACTATTTCTTCATTGTGTCCTGTCTAGGGAGAAACACTGACCATTGAAGGACCAGCGGGAACAAAAGGAAATAAAGGGGAGCCGGTAGGTCAGAGGTCCGCTCACAGGGGCAACCACCATTCGTTTATGTCCTACTTTTTCTTCTTTCTTCATCCTCCTCAACTTATTTCCTATTCCTCCTCTTTTTTCTTCATCCTCCTCTTCTCCTTTAATATTCCTCTTCTTTCTTCATCCTCCTCTTCTTTCCTTTCCTGTTCCTCTTCTTATTTCTTCATCTTCCTCTTCTCCTTTCCTGTTCCTCTTCTTCTTTCTTCATACTCCTCTTCTTTCCTTTCCTATTCCTCTTCTTCTTTCTTCATCCTCCTCTTCTTTCCTTTCCTCTTCTTCTTTCTTCATCCTGCTCTTCTTTCCTTTCCTCTTCTTCTTTCTTCATCCTCCTCTTCTCCTTTACTATTACTCTTTTTCTTTCTTCATCCTCCTCTTTTTTTCCTATTACTCTTCTTCTTTCTTCATCCTCCTTTTCTCCTTTCCTATTCCTCGTCTTCTTTCCTTTTCCTCTTCTCCTTTCCTAGCCCTCTTCTTCTTTCCTATTCCTCTTCCTCTTTCCTATCCCTCTTCTCCTTTCCTATTCCTCTTCTCCTTTCCTATTCCTCCTCTTCTTTCTTCATCCTCCTCTTCTCCTTTCCTATTCCACCTCTACTTTATTTATCCTCCTCTTGTCCTTTCCTATTCCTCTTCTTCTTTCTTCATCCTCCTCTTCTCCTCTCCTATTCCTCGTCTTCTTTCCTATTCCTCTTCTTCTTTCCTATTCCTCTTCTCCTTTCCTATTCCTCTTCTTCATTCTTCATCCTCCTCTTCTCCTTTCCTATTCCTCTTCTCCTTTCCTATTCCTCTTCTTCATTCTTCATCCTCCTCTTCTCCTTTCCTATTCCTCTTCTTCTTTCCTATTCCTCTTCTTTCTTCATCCTCCTCTTCTTTCCTATTCCCCTTCTCCTTTCCTATTCCTCTTCTTCTTTCTTCATCCTCCTCTTCTCCTTTCCTACTCCTCTTCTTCTTTCCTATTCCTCCTCTTTCCTATTCCTCTTCTCCTTTCCTATCCCTCTTCTTCTTCCTTCATCTTCCTCTTCTCCTTTCGTATTCCTCTTCTCCTTTCCTATTCCTCTTCTCCTTTCCTATTCCTCTTTCCTATTCCTATTCTCCTTTCCTATCCCTCTTCTTCTTCCTTTATCTTCCTCTTCTTTCCTATTCCTCTTCTTCTTTCCTATTCCTCTTTCCTCTTCCTCTTCTTCTTTCCTATTCCTCTTTCCTCTTCCTCTTTCCTATCCCTCTTCTTCCTTCATCTTCCTCTTCTTCTTTCCTATTCCTCTTCCTCTTTCCTATTCCTCTTCCTCTTTCCTATCCCTCTTCTTCTTCTTTCATCTTCCTCTTCTCCTTTCCTATTTCTCTTCTCCTTTCCTATTCCTCATCTCCTTTCCTATTCCTCGTCTTATTTCTTCATCCTCCTCTTCTTCTTTCCTATTCCTAATCTCCTTTCCTATTCCTCTTCTTTATTCATCCTCCTCTTCTCCTTTCCTAGTCCCCTTTTTTGTGTTTCTAACACTGTAATGTATCTGCTTGTTTCCTTTCAGGGTGACCGAGGATTTAAAGGGTCTGAGGGAGAAAAAGGGGAAAAGGGAGACCAAGGAATGAGCGGAGAAAGGGTAAGAGGAGAAGATCACAGGCCTGTAGGTTGTAGGAAGTATCCAGGTACCTCGCCTCTTGCTGCCTCATTCATGCGTCTGTAGTTCATGGATAAAGCACCTACCCCTTATAGCTACAGATGAGTGAATCTCAACTTAAAAGTTCGGGGTCCTCACTGGATAGTGAGCGTCTGCTGGTAAACACTGAGCATGGACTTCTTCTGGAAGTTTGTTGCAATGTTCAGAGTTTCGGGGAAAGTCCGAGAGGAGAGAGAGAGAGAGAATTTACCAGCTCAAAAGTTCTTGTCCCCATTGTTTTCAATGAGGTTCAGGTTCTGGTTCAAGTTCGGGTACAGTTCTGGTATCCGAATCAAACTTTGGAATAAAGTTTGGGTCGGGTACCAGAACTTGGACTTCCATGGGTGAGGAAATCACAGATGGTAAAAATGGAGTCACGGAACAAACACTGATAAAAATCTGATCCAAAACACTGATGAAAATGGGTCCATAAACATTAAAACCTGGATGTCTGAATGAGGCCTCCTCCTTAATGGTTGACCTTTCCTTCAGCTGACGTAACCAAGACCACATTAAACCGTATGACATAGGAACCCTAAGTGAAGAGGCTGCCCAAAAAGTGATTCCAATATTTCAGCCTCGTTGACCCAGATTGCTAGAGATATCTTTGAGTAATTGGCCAAGACGGGTAACACTTGAGATGGTGGATGTCATCCGTGTGCTGTCTGTGGTTTTCGTGGACCCTTAGACTTGTACGAGTGACTCGGATCAAAAAAGAACACATCTCCATGATATTTTTGTGGACTCTCGGTCCGCAAGAAAACACGGACATGTGAACAGCCCCGTAGACTGTAATGGGAACGTGTTGTTACTTTCAAAGAGTTTTTCGTGCCTCGCGGACGCCTGAACGTGCCTTCAGTGTGATGTGTGGAGTTCAGTAGTCAACGTGTTATCCAACTTTTCTCAACAGGGAACCAAAGGAGAACCTGGAGACAAAGGGGCAACTGGTTTTTTAGGACCTCGCGGACCGGGTGGACAAAAGGTAATTTTAGTTATAATTGATATGATATTAAAGGGAACCTGTCATGTCAAATTTTAAGTCCTTTAATACCCTTTAACTTACATATGCCAGAATAATTGAATAATTGTATATCTTAATTTTTTTTTCCAGGGAGAAATAGGAGAGCCGGGAGAAGCAGGAGTGGCGGTAAGTATCTCAGATTTGCTTCAGCTTGGGTATCGCGGCTGTTTAGATACATGGTGGCTCGGTATTTTTTTGGTTGATCCTACTGATGTGCCCATTAGAAAGGGGGCAGAGTCTCATCATCCGCTTTATGGCATGAAATATTCAGGCTTAGAGTCACCTACTTTTGCAATGATTTTATTCCATAGGGCGTCCCAGGGAAAGACGCTCTGCCTGGGTCACGTGGAGAGAAAGGAGATCCAGGTCTGAATGGGTTAAGAGGACCAAAGGTAAGAAACCTATAGTGACCGCCATATTGTCACAAATTCTTTAATTACACCCATAAACACATAAATGCACAATAAACAATCCATGCATCGTGCGGAAAGTAATAACTGAATCCGTCGCTCATATTTTTGTGTTTCAGGGGGATCGTGGTATAAAGGGTCTTTGCGGCCAGGATGGAGAGAAGGGGGATAAGGTATTAGTTACTGCTGATATTTGTGTTACTTTGAGACCCTGAGAGCATGAATAGATGGAGAAAGGGTTAAATTTGGGGTCATATATAACATCTGGGCATTGGGGTAGCTTGGCCTTTTTGCATGCAGCTCTGCTGATCAGTACTAAACGCTGCTCGTTGTAGGGTGACAACGGCCTGCCTGGACGCCATGGTCTACCTGGAAGGAAGGGAGACGCGGTAAGTGTTTTGTCTTTTCCTTTCTATACTTTTACATTGCTATAAGATGGAAGCAGGACCCGTATTTAAGGAGGTTCCTCCACCGCATGAGGGCCTTCTCTGGCGTGCACCCAGCTTTTCCCGAAAATAAAGCCAGCAGTGGAAAGTGCTCTGCTCCACTCGGTCCAACGCTAGGCCCATGGTGGTGGAGATCTGAGAAGGTGATAAACCTCAAGATCTAACTGGAGACCTGACATACATGTATATAGTCATTATTTCTAATCAGAGAGATCTGCATTTCCGCCCCAAGAGACCATGACATGTAACCACCGGACCTCCCCATTAAAGGGGTATTCCAGAATAAGGCATCTAGCACCTATCCGCCTGCTCAGTGGAGTCCATGAAGCACGAAGCTCTACTGTTTCCATAATAGACTTTGTACGGGGCCAGGGCTCCCTGTTTTACTGATTGTGGGGTCCCAATGGTTGGACCTCCATTAATTAGGCATTTATCACTTATCCAGGCTGGAATACCCCTTTAACCTTTCTTTTTTTGCTCCTATAGACCCCTCCTTACTTCCCAGCTATTTCCCGACTCTCCCATATAGAGGAGCGCGCCTGCATTTTCTATAAGAAAGCAGCTATTAGGAAGAACAGCCGGGATGGCAGTCCGAAACTCAACAGTCAAAAATTCAGGGAGGCCGCCATACACATTAGACTTTGTGCCGATGTGTTGGGAGCCTTAACTCAGCACCCCCTATTACCGTAGCTGCACAGACCCCTGATGATTACATGATATGTATGAAGAATTCTTCTAATTCTAGGGAGAAGCCGGGATCCCCGGACAGCCTGGCCTGCCTGGAAAAGAAGGACTTGTTGGCAGCAAGGTAACGCCTGGCCTAGTGATTGCCACCATAGACTACTCTCCTCTGTGATTACTTTTTCTCTTAAGGTCTTGTGTTTCTCTCGTGGATCCTTTGTAGGGCGATCGCGGGATAGAAGGTTTACAGGGCAGTAAAGGAGATCAGGGAGAAAAAGGAGAAAGGGTGAGTAGTGTTTCTGCTCAGGGTATAGGGACACCCAGGCCTGTACTACAGAATTACACCCAAGATGGAGAAACGTTCAGTTCAGCTGAACTCTAGAGGAAGGAAGATGAGGAGGCGAAACACCAAAGAGCATTTTAGCTGGTGAAACCTACTGACCAGACCTACTTCATTTATCCTTTGCCAGGGTCCTGTTGGTGTTATTGGTCCAGCTGGGCCCAGAGGTGTTGATGGAAATCCAGGGCCTGCTGGTCCCCCTGGTCCTCCCGGTACAAAAGGTCCCGAAGGTCTTCAAGGGCAGAAGGTATAAAAAGTGACAAATGGCGTAAACTTTCACTATGTATCCGCACATACATGGCGCCTTGCGATCTGTTCCTGGCTATTTTTTGGCTACATAGTCCTTGGCAACGTCCATTGTTCCAACATCCACAGAAAAAGTTATAGAAAGACGCAACCCGGCTGTCAGACCAAACTAATCAGCTCAAAACCGAGGAAATGGTTGATTGTCCGACGTCTCGGCAGCCCAATCCTCACACCGAGCAGTAATGATAACCGGGTCATTCTACAAAATCTAGCTTACTATTAAATCTGATATTTATAGGGCGAGAGGGGCCCTTCTGGAGAGGCAATTACGGGGCCACGTGGAATCCCAGGTGTGCCGGGAGAACGAGGCGACCCGGTAAGATTGTATTGTAAGATGTGAAGTCCACGGTGAACCCGTGATGTGTGCGTCATGTAATGGATCTAATCCCCACATCCAGGGAAACATGGGGCCGGACGGAACGAAAGGAGACAAAGGCTCCCCAGGAATGACTGTAAGATACGGGGCCGCCCGTCATTACCTGTCTATCTATTATCTATCTATTATGTATCTATCATCTATTATCTATCTATCATCTATTATCTATCTATCATATATCTATTATCTATTATCTATCTATCTATTATCTATCTATCTATCTATCTATCTATCTATCATCTATCTATTATCTATCTATTATCTATCTATCATCTATTATCTATCTATCTATCATCTATTATCTATCTATCATATATCTATTATCTATTATCTATCTATCATCTATTATCTATTTATTATCTATCTATTATCTATCTATGTGTCTTTCTATCTATTATCTATTTATTATCTATCTATCTATCTATCTATCTATCTATCTATCTATCTATCTATCTATCTATCTATCTATCTATCGTGATGTCAGTTTATATGATAAATTTCCATTCTACTCACAGGAGGAAGAAATCCGCGGTTTTGTGAGGCAGGAGATGAGCCTGCACTGCGGTGAGTGGGATCATTAATCTTGGAGACGCTCAGTAACATCTACAACTTGGATACATCTTTCTGGATATATTATGTTGCATTGTGTAGGTGAATACTTTAGTTACAGTCATGGCCGAAAGTGTTGACACCGTTAAAATTGTTCCAGAAAATGAAGTATTTCTCCCAGCACAAAAAAAAAAAACAGAGAAAAAAAGGGAAATTGGTCATAATTTCACACAAAACCCCAAAATGGGCCGGACAAGAGTCATCTTAATATTTGGTTGCACGCCCTTTGGAATAAATAACTGCAGTCAATCGCTTCCTATAACCATCAACGAGCTTCTTACACCTCTCACCTGGAATTTTGCACCACTCTTCTTTTGCAATCTGCTCCACGTCTCTCATATTAAAGACTCCTTCTGCCAACAGCAATTTTCAGATCTCTCCACCGGTGATCAATGGGATTTAGATCTTGACTCATTGCTGCCACTTCAGAACTCTCCAGCGCTTTGTTTCCATCCATTTCTGGGCTCTTTTTAAAGTATGTTTGGGGTCATTGTCCTACTGGAAGACCCATGACCTAGGACCCAAACCCAGCTTTCTGACACTGGGCACTACATTCCCACCCAAAATACTTTGGTAATCTTCAGATTTCATGATGCGTTGCACACAGTCAGAGCACCCAGTGCCAATAGCCGCAAAACAATCCCAAAACATCTTTGACCCTCCACTATATTTGACTGTAGGTACTGTGTTCTTTTCTTTGTAGGCCTCATTCCTTTTCAGTAAACTGTAGAATGATGTGCTTTACCAAAAAGCTCTGTCTTGGTCTCCTCTGTCCACAAGACGCTTTCCCAGAAGGATTTTGGCTTACTCACATACATTTTTGTATACTGCAGTATAGCTTTTTTATGTCTCTGTGTCAGCAGTGGGGTCCTCCTGGGTCTCCTGCTAGGTGTTTCACTTCATTCAAATGTGGACGGATAATTGGCGCTGACACTGATGCATCCTGAGACTGCAGTGAATTTCTTTGGACCTTATCCACCATCCGGACTCTCCTGCGTCACAACCTTTCATTAATTTTTCTCTGTCGTCCACATCCTGCGAGATTAGCTACAGCGCCATGGGTTGTAAACTTCTTGATTATGTTGCGCACCGTGGCAAAGGAACATCAAGATCTCTGGAGATGGACTTGTAACCTTAAGATGGCTGATAATTTTCAACAATTTTGGTTCTCATGTCCTCAGACAGTTCTCTACTCCTCTTTCTGTTCTCCATCCTTAGTGTGGCACACACAGACACACAATGCAGAGATTGAGTCAACTTCTCCCCTTTTTATCTAGTTTCAGGTGGGATTTTCATATTGCCCACACCTGTTACTTGCCACATGTGAGTGTGAACGAGCATCACATGCTTGAAAAAAATTTGTTTACCCACAATTTATGAAAGATGCCAACAATTTTGTCCGACACATTTTTGTTTTTTTGTGAAACTATGTCCAATTTGCCCTTTTTTTTCTATTTTTTTGTGTTGTTCCAGTACACCCAAAGGAAATAAACATGTGTATAACAAAACACATAAATGCAATAATTTTCTAGGAAAAATACCTCATTTTCTGCAACAATGTCAAGGTTGCCAACACTTCCAGCCATGACTGTATGTGTCACATGGTGGACAAGAAAACTGAAGCTTTGGTTAACTACTTCCTCTCTCACCAATAACACCACTGACACGCATTTCCTATTATTCCTCCTATATGAGTGTGCTGGCTGTGTAAGCACGGCTGTCCTGTGCTCCCACTGTCAGTCAGTGCCAGGAAGGACTACCCGAGTGACACTACCCTGCTCAGTGGGCATGGCCGACAATTAAAGTTTTGCTTTTAGAAACCCCACAATCCCATGATAGTCGTAAGTTAATTCTGTGTTGTAACATTGACGTCTTGTTGTTTTTGTCTTTTTTGCAGCCTGTGGAGGTCAGTTTACACTTCCTGAAAAGAAAATTGGTAAACCCAGAGGTTGCATGGACGAGGGTGAATGTGTGCTCTCTTTTTACTATATAAACTAGGCCCAGATACAAATGAATAACACTGCCACAATGTACCCAGCTGAAAAATGACAGGAAGTGTTATCCTTGTGGATTCTTGTCCTGAGGAGTGGTCATCAATGTTTGATCGGTGGGCGTGCGATCAGCTGTTCCCGGTGTCGGCTGGAACTGCACAGCTCCGTCGAATGTATAGTGGCTGCGGGCGGTACTGCACATCCGCCACCTATTCAATTCAATAGCGGGTAGATGTGCAGCACCGGCTGCGGCCTCTATTCTGTCAATGGAACCGTACTGAGCAGTTCCAGCCGGCGCCGACACCAGGAACAGCTGATCAGTGGCGGTACCGAGTGTCGTACCCCCTCGGATCAGACATTGATGACCTAACCTAAGGATAAGCCATCCATGTTAAAGTTCCGGACAACCCCTTTAAGTTAGGCATACATTTCCAGGAGGAATAACAGGAGGGAAAAAAAAGAGAATTGCAAGTATTTATTAAAACAGACATGTCAGGAGAGTCTGACAGATACACTGGGGACTTTCTGCAGGTAATGAAATAGTGTTTTCCCACTACAAGTGGTGATAAAGGGTTACAGATAATGGACAAATCTCCCTTATTACGTGCCGTTAACCCCATCCAGACCTGTGTGTTGCCTGTGAGCTTTGTGTGTCTTGTGTGTAGTACCCTATTAACCCCTCACCTGTCCGTAATGTGACCCTACAAGAATGGATGAGAGGTGGGGGACATCAGCGCGGGTGACATCATGCATCCTTCTCCTTGTCACCTCTCCCCATCCATGTATTACTAATGTCTTACAGATTCATTATATACTCACTACATGGCATCCGCTATATACTCCTATAATGTGTATATATGTATATGTCTCGCATGCATTTTCAGGTGGCAAATATTGCTAAATAATAATTAATAATAAAGTAACCTGCTTGGGGGGCCGGCGGCATTAACCGCAGGCAGAGCGGGCGGGTATGGCGGTTGTGCTTTTTTTGGTGCCAGTACGTTTAGCAATATTTGCCCCACTATGAACATGCATGCACCTCTGCTATTATATACTAAGTGTAAATAAAATAAAGCTAATATCAGCTGCATTACTGCAAACCAAGTCAGTGGGGGACTCCAGGTTTAAAAATAGGGTGCATTTTTTTTTTCAAAAGACAGCGCCACTCCTTTCCATGGTGACACCTGGTATTACAGCTCAGTCCCCAAATATATATTTTGCACTAATGCAGCTGCTGTTACTGATCTCAGTTGCTCTTTAATCCTATAAATGATGTATTTGTATCCGTGACTCCTGCCTTGCACACGGCATGTGATTATCTCTCACCGTCTTGTGCCCGGCACATCTGAATCTGTTGTTATGTCCTTGCACCTCCCAGGTTCTGTTTCCAACTATCCATCTCCCCCACCGTATCCGTCTAACCCTCGTCTTGTCCCAGTCCCAGCCCTAAAGTTCTCTCACATTGCTGAAGACGAGGGTGAGTTGGCGTCGCCAGGACGTGCGCTGCGGCAGCAATTTCTGTCCATACCATAAGTCTCTTCCGCTTCACAAATAATCCGGTGTTGCTTCCTCTGTGCTTCCTTGCAATACTTGGCATGCTATATCAGGGGACGGCCACCAATTAAATAGTTCAAAGTCCCTCACCTGGTAAAGTCTAAGGCTATGTTCACACAAAGTTTTATAGTAGGTTTTTTTTTTTTTTTAATAGGGGATCCTTTTCAAATCCCACCTCAAAAAAACACTCCAGAAACTCTTGGGAAACTTTTTCAATTCATTTCTTGGGGTTCATACGAGGAGTTTCTTAAGGTTTTTTTCTTTTTCCTAAAGAAGTTTTGAAAAACAAAAATTGGAAAAATTGCATGTAATTTCTTTAAAGCAGATCCTAAAGGAAACTTCTGCAATCTAGGCAGTGTCCAATTAAATGTTATAGGCTCACCAGGTGAGATGGATTTCCTAAGCCGTAGATCTAGGCAAGCAACATTGACCAGAGACAGACACTACAACAGAGTGGGTCTAGACAAATGACGCATGGATAAGAGATAACCAGGACAGCAGGGAATGCAGGATGGCAGACAAACAAGCGGAGCAGGTAGTAAGGATAAGGCAGAGTCAGGTGTGTGGATTCACAGAGGAATAGTAGCAATTTAGGAAAAAAGCAGAGAAGCAATTAATCATAGGAATGCAGTCTGGTATCTTCCGGTAGGGCAATGGTTAAACACAGGAGAAACCGAGAAATAAATACGGTCTGGTATCATCCAGCAGGGAAATGGTTAAGAGAAGCAATGTAACAGAAAAGTAAATTCAGTCTGGTTTCTTCCAGCAGGTTAATAGCAGCAATATAACAGATAAGTAAATGCAGTCTGGTATCTTACAGCAGGACAATAGTTAATAGGAGTGATGTAACCGAGAAGTAAGTGCAGTCTGGTATCTTACAGCAGGACAATAGTTAATAGCAGTTATGTAACCAAGAAGTAAGTGCAGTCTGGTATCTTCCGGCAGGGCAATAGTTAATAGCAGTGATGTAACCAAGAAGTAAGTGCAGTCTGGTATCTTCCAGCAGTGTAATGGTTAATAGCAGTGCTGTAACCGAGAAGTGCAGTCTGGTATGTTCCGGCAGGGCAATGGTTAATAGCAGTGATGTAACCGAGAAGTAAGTGCAGTCTGGTATCTTCTGGCAGGGCAATAGTTAATAGCAGTAATGTAACCAAGAACTAAAGGCCCCGTCACACATAACGAGATCGCTAGCGAGATCGTTGATACGTCACGGGTTTTGTAACGCAATAACGATTTTGCTAGCGATCTCGTTACGTCTGACAGGTAGCAACAATCAGGCCCCTTCTGTGAGATCGCTGATCGTTACAAAGCTTCCTGGACCATTCCTGGGTCGTTGCGCTCCCGCTGGGCAGTGTGCATCGCTGTATTTGACACCTAACCAACGACCTCGTTAGCGATTCAGAACTGAGACACGCAGGCGTGCATAAATTGGACTTTTCTGCGCCCCTCGTCCCCGATTGGTGGTCGCTACAGGATTTTCATTTCCCGATGTGCATAAAGAAAGCAACAGAATAGCGATCCCATCCTTTGTTTCTGACCTCGTGCTGGATTGCAGATCTTAGCAGAATTCTCCGGGCTGTGTGGAGTCACAGCCGAAGAACACTACAATCCACAAACCAGAATGCTTGTCAGGAACAAAGCCCAGATGAATGGATACAGGGTCACAGCCGAAGAACGCTGCTACGATCCGAACCAGAACGCAAACAGGAACAAAGGGACGGAACTGCTACAACGTGGCTTTATTTTAAACCTGCCGCCCAATCAGAACGCGGTAGCATCCACCAATCGGAGATGAATGGTGACACAGTACAGCCCCTATCAAGGTGTGGATTGTTGAAATAGCTGCTGTGTGAAAGCGTCCCAATGAGCAACGAGATCGTTAGTTAGATCGCTGGGGCGGCCGAAATCGTTGGGAAGTTCTGCATGTTTGACAGCTCCCCAACGATCATGATACGGCTCTCCAGCGATCTTAAAATCGTGACGTAATAACGATCTCGCTAGCGATCTCGTTATGTGTGACGGCCGGGGCCTTAAGTGCAGTCTGGTATCTTACAGCAGGACTATAGTTAATAGCAGTGATGTAACCAAGAAGTAAGTGCAGTCTGGTATCTTCCGGCAGGGCAATGGTTAATAGCGGCGATGTAACAGAAAAGTAAATGCAGTCTGATATCTTCTGGCAGGGCAATGGTTAATAGCAGGAATGAACTAATGTAAATGTAGTAAACAGGGCTGAATATTTAAATAATGCTGGTTGTAACATGGAAGATATGACAAACACCTGACTGCAGCTGGGCCAAAATGAAGTTGCAGGTAATTTCTAATAGACTTGAAGCACCTGTGGATAATGCTACTTAATACCCAAGCGCCTTTAGCGTCAGCCAAAGCTGGCTTTAATAGGCCTAGGGTGATGATGTCAAAGGAGTTTGCCGGTTATCTGAAAAACCCGGGGTAGACTGCTGCAATAGAGGGCAGCTATAGAAGACGGAAGACAGACCTGGCATTTGTTCTGGGACTGGCAAACACAAAAATTCTTCCTTAACTCCCCAAAAAATAAGTGTTTCCTGAAGCTGTTTGCATGTGAAAAACTCATGTCTTAAACATCTCATAAAACTTTGTCTGCACATAGCCGAAGGATCAACTGGAAAGTTTTTAGATTATTAAACAAAAACTTGGTCAACTTGGAGAAACTATCTATAGAACTTAAGATGAAATCTTCTAAACTTCTGCCACCAGGTTTCTAAATGTCTTCTTACTTCCATGACAGCCGCCTGGCACATACACATGGTACGGTCCGTGTAAAATGCACATGCACTGGCCTTCAGTGATAGCGCAGGACCGCTCATTGTGGGTCATCTAGGGGGCTGAATCCTGAGGCTGATAACAGGTGCCCACATCTGGACAGTCCCACTGGATCGCTCAGATTTTCATACAATGTGAGAGAAGTAAAAAAATGGATTTCACTAGGTCTACCAGGCTGTACGAGTAAAATGAACAGAAACCTCTTTGTAGGATGAACAACTCAGTGGCAAAAGTTTAGAAGGAAAAGTTCCCGGCATTTACTGACCAATTGAACTTTTCTATGGATCACACCAGCAGTACTGTACGGCCAGGTTGGGCTGTGTCCTTAATAACTGCTCTGGCTTGTTCTATGGTGGTAAGTTGCAGAGGACTTGTTCTATGTTGGTCAGATCCAGAGAGCTTGTTTTATGGTGGTCAGTTTCAGATGGCTTGTTCTATGTTGGTCAGATCCAGAGAGCTTGTTCTACGGTGGACAGTTCCAGAGGGCTTGTTCTATGGTGGTCAGTTCCAGAGAACTTGTTCTATGGTGGTCAGTTCCAGAGAGCTTGTTCTATGGTGGTCAGTTCCAGAGAGCTTGTTCTATGGTGGTCAGTTCCAGAGGGCTTGTTCCATGGTGGTCAGTTCCAGAGAGTTTGTTCTATGGTGGTCAGTTCCACAGAGCTTGTTCTATGGTGGTCAGTTCCAGAGAGCTTGTTCTATTGTGGTCAGTTCCAGAGGGCTTTTTCCATGGTGGTCTGCTGCAGAGGGCTTTTTCCATGGTGGTCAATTGCATGGGGCGCCTTGCAGGGATAAGTATAATGATTCTCATTCTTTGCTCCTCATCTTGTGTTATTGCTTTCATTGTGGTCGTGAAAAAAGACATCAAGAGGCAAGAAGACAAAAAGGACCATGACCAAAGTGATCCTCCTACCTGTTCTGTCTTATCACCATTGTTTTAACTAACACATGTCTCCGATTTGTGTCTCACATTGCTAACATTACTGGGAGATTTACTTACTAAAACCCTTCTGATTGTGTTATTTTATCTTTTAATGCTTTGGAGAAAACTTCTCATGGAAGACACCTAGTTCTTTATGGAGGCTTACAGGCAATGCTCTCCCTACCATGCAAGGTGTTTGCCACCATAGTGCCATCTTCTTAATATCTTTCCAATTTTCCTTGAGCATCAGCTCAAAGAAGATGCTTTTTGCACACGCTTAGAACATGTCAGTCAATAGGCTCAATGTTTCTAAGACTTACGGTGTTTGGGGCTTTTTGGTCAATTCATGCCTCACATTTAAAGAGGACGTGTAACTTGTTCAAAAAAATTGTGTTCAATACCTTGTTAAAACCCCTGAGATTCCCTGATTCTGCCGTTCTTTTCCGTTTTGTGCTACGTTGCCCCATTGCAGAGATATTCACATTTATTTCTTTTGGAGCACAGTATGTGAAATCTCTGCTTCGGTGTTTAATCAGAGTCTTCTCTGGGGGCGTGTGCTTTCACCTCTCCCTCCGAGCTTTGATTGGCAGTGTTTAGGAAGGAGGGGTGGTAGCGCACTCCCCAGAGAAGACTCTGAAGAAATGCCCAAGCAGAAATTTCACATACTACGCTCCAAAAGCAGCAAATGTGAATATCTCTGCAACGGAGTGACACAGAGCAAAACTGAAAAGAGCGTCAGAATCAGGGAAGCTCAGCGATTTTGTTAATTTTTTTAGCAAGTGACAGATTCTCTTTAATAATAAGTTGACATTGATGTATCTTAGCCAAATTCACTCCTTACAATAGATCACAAATAATATAATCTGCAAACATTGGGGCATATGCATCAATACAGTCTACGAAACAGTGCAAACGTACAGTAGACAGTCTCAAAACGTGCCAGGTTTACCAGACTGGTTCGTGCTGTTTAGTCTAAGGTAGATTCATACATTTTTGCGCCTCTTTTTTAGACTTTTTTATTTTGTGCCAACTTCATTATGGCTTTTGCACAACTTTTAGATACGTTTTTTTCAGTCCGGCACATTTTTTAAGGTTTGCTGAACAATGTTCGGGAGCGTGGGGGTCCTTGGGGGAGGGGTAAGGGATTTGCTTTTCACCATATTTTTGGATAATTCACAATTTATGACTTTTAGAAATGTTGCAAAATTTTTGCACAATGTTACTCCGATGGAGCATAAAATCTATATTATATATATTTTTTTTTTGTGCAGTTGAAGACTAATGTACAACATTTTCAATTTTATTGGAAGGATTCTGGAACCTTTTTCTCTAAACCATTTTTTTAAGCATTTTATTTTGCGCCAAATTCAAATCCGTGCATCATTTTAATGAATTTGGTCTAAAGTAAAAAAAAAAAAAATCAATACAAATAAAATTGCCTTACTTGATGGCAGAAATTTGCGACAAAATGTTGCTGCATTCAGGCCATGCCCTCTATCCATTAAGCATTAATGTCTAAACACATAATAAATGGTGCACATCATGAAATGGCGCAGATAGCTCGGTGCTTCTGTTATGTCTGGCATCGCTTTTTGCTTTTTTTCTGCTTCAGGTTTACATTTTAAGGTTCCTTCCTTATGAGATCCAGACATTTCTGTTCTTCTTGTAACATCTATTCCCATGATTTCTCCAGGGCGTGAGCTGAGGGTGGTGGTGAACACCAATGATCCGGATTACGAGCATGTATACACCGTGGACGATTACAAGGAGGCCATGGATGAAGATGGGACAGAGAGCACTATCCTGGCAGATGGTCAGTATGATAGTCAGTGGCCTGCCTGGACGACTATACAAAATCAGCGCCACTCCTGTCCACAGGTTGTGTCTGGTATTGCAGCTTTGTCCAATTCACTTCAATGTAGCTTAGCTGCAATACCAGACACAGCCTGTGAACAGGGATGGCGCTGTTTTTGTAGACACACAGCCATATTATTCTGTACAAACACTTTAATCATCTATGTAATACCAGTAAAGTAAAACTCACCCCACAGTATGTTTTTGACATATGTTTCCTTTACAGACACGACAATCCCAACAGCATCTGAAGCCAGTCTGCGAAACAAGAGGGACGCTGAAAAACATGGTAGCTATAGCCACGATGTATTACACTGCCATTAATATACTGCTACTATACTGTATTACTACTATCATGGATTATAATCGTACCGTTATATGCTATTATTATACTACTACTAGAGACTATTACTAATGCTATATATTATTATTATACTACCACCTTACACTATAATACTACCGTTATATACAATTATTATATTAGTACTATACACTATAATACTACCGTTATATACTGATAGATTATACTACTATGGATTATAACACTACAGTTATATACTATATTTTACTACTAACATACACTATAATACTACCATTATATACTATTATTATACTGCTATACACTATAATACTACAATACCACTGTTATATGCTATTATTATATTACTACTATAGACTATAATACTAATTGAAATGAGGAGAACAAAGAGTATTTTGGTGATAAATATATAAAACAGTAAGTTTATTTAGTTAAATATCATCACATAAGTCACTTAAGATATAACGGTATAAGTACAAGCCAACATGGAAACAGACAGGAGGAACGAAAAACCTCCAAAGAATACAATGTCACATGTGTAGTGTAGTGACAAACCCCATCATGCAGCCAATACGTCCCGAAAAGGAGCCCATATCCTAACTGTGTCCCAAAGTGGGCAATCACAAAACCATAGACAGTCCTGGGCTTACCAAAGGGAGGTAGAGGGCAGGAGGAGAGACGTCCCTGGTGAGGTCCACCCCGACGCGCGTTTTGCTGGCGCTAGACGCCGCTTTCTCAAGCGAATGTTATTATACTACTAATATAGACTATAATACTACCATTATATACAATCATTATACTACTACTATAGACTATAATTCTACCGTTATATAATATTATTATACAACTAATATAGACTATAATACTGCCATTATATACAATCATTATACTACTACTAAACACTATAATACTACCGTTATATGCAATCGTTATACTACACCTATAGACTATTTTACTCCTTTTTTATACTATCTTTTTGCTACAATTCTAGGCTATATTACTTCTATTTTATACTGTTATACTACTGCATCCTATTATGCTCCTCTGTTATTACTATGTTAATGCCGTAGACGATTATCCGTATTATATTATTTCTATGGATATTCTGTTATTTTGATAGCGCTTCTATAGGTTACTTGGAGGTTCTTTTAGTTTAGACCTCATCATTACTTGTGTCTGAGTCTCATTTTGCTTTCAGATGTGTGCAGTCTCCCGATGCTGGAAGGCGAATGCACCAAATACACATTAAAGTGGTATTATAATCAGCGGGTGAGAGGATGCCGGCCGTTTGTGTACAGCGGCTGCGGCGGTAATCCCAACCGATTTGACGAGAAGGACGAATGTGAGCTACAATGTGTGCACAGAAAAGAAGGTTGGTGTCACATCTATAACCGTTCATGGGACGTATGATGTCAAAACACCTTTTCATTTATCGTATCATCCCGTTGCCGCTCCCAAAAATAGCCAAAATTTGCCGGATTTAGATAAGTGGTTTTTTTTTAGGTTTATTTCAATTTCTAACAGCACTTTAGATATTAAAGGGTTTGTACCAAGATTGTAAGTTATTCCTTATTATTAGGAAAAGGGATAACTTACTGATCGCGCGGGGACCGCCACCGCCGAGGCTCCATAGACAATGAATGGAGTGAAGAGCGCATGGTCAACCTCTGCTCAATTCTGAGTTTGGTCCCTTATTTCTAAGCTCAGTCTCAGGGGACTAAACATTTCAGTCCTTTGAGATGATGTAGGCTCAGAAGTCATAGAAGACAGGAGCTCCCACCGGAACAGTCTCAAAAAGGGGTCACCCGTAATCAAAAGGGATGACGCCGATCCAGACTAGAGCCTCCTCTCTACCGGCCGTGAATCTTGCGCATGACCATTCGCTTTACACTACTGTAGGGAATAATTCTTTTTTGTTTTAATTTGCAGATGAACCACAAGAAGATGGAAGTTAAGACGTCGCGCAGTCGTAGAAAAATAGATGTATATTATAATATTTTTATATAAGATTCACTAAGTTTGAAAGGAAAAAGGAAAACTTTGCAAGTTACAGGGTCCAAATTGTGTTCCTCTGTCCTGACATCTGGGAAATATTTGTATTTGTTATTGTGAATGTAATGATGATTTCTGTATCTCTTATTATATGGTGCATAGAACTTTTTTTTTCGTAGCAGAGATTGGTGCTATATTTTATACTATGTTTCTGCCAAAAAAGGGAGATTTCTAAAAAAAAGTAAATAACTAAAAACAACTTTATACAGGTTGTAGGTTACATTAGAGAAAGAGAATGATTTGTAACGGAGTATAGAAAAATCTGATTAATATGGCAGAAAGACCTACCAAACGGCAAATCTAGGGTAATCCCAAGCCTTGTAGCCCCTTCTGTACCCTTGGTCCAGTTACAACATGGCCTTGAGTTGTCCACTTTAGTAAGCTCAGACTAATTGCCAAGCGCTGCTGATGGCCAACCTCAGCTTAGAGACAAGCTGGCCTTGAGTTGGAAGGCTTGATTTGGCTCAGACTGGTTGCTAGGGACATGCTGACGGGCGACCTAATATGTAACCTCAGCTTAGAGTCTACAATAAGCTAAGGGTAGATATTAGGTTTGCCCTAAGCTACTTCTTAGCAACTAGTCTGAGTTTACAACTCAAGGCCAGGTTGACGTCAGTAAGTTCAGTCTAGTTGCTAGGGACTTGCTGAAGAACAACCTCAGTTTAGAGACCACTTGCCGTTGAGTAGTAGCCTTGAGTAAGCTCAGTCTAGTTGCTAGGGACTTGCTGAAGGACAACCTCAGTTTAGAGACCACTTGCCGTTGAGTAGTAGCCTTGAGTAAGCACAGTCTAGTTGCTAGGGACTTGCTGAAGGACAACCTCAGTTTAGAGACAACTTGCCATTGAGTAGTAGACTAGAGTAAGCTTAGTCTAGTTGCTAGGGACTTGCTGAAGAACAACCTCAGTTTAGTGACAACTTGCCGTTGAGTAGTAGCCTTGAGTAAGCTCAGTCTAGTTGCTAGGGACTTGCTGAAGGACAACCTCAGTTTAGTGACAACTTGCTGTTGATATGAAGACTTGAGTAAGCTTAGTCTAGTTGCTAGGGACTTGCTGAAGGGCAACCTCAGTTTAGTGACAACTTGCTGTTGATTTGAAGACTTGAGTAAGCTTAGTCTTGTTGCTAGGGACTTGCTGAAGGACCACCTCAGTTTAGTGACAACTTGCTGTTGATATGAAGACTTTAGTAAGCTTAGTCTAGTTGCTAGGGACTTGCTGAAGGGCAACCTCAGTTTAGTGACAACTTGCTGTAGATTTGAAGACTTGAGTAAGTTTAGTCTAGTTGCTAGGGACTTGCTGAAGGACCACCTCAGTTTAGAGACAACTTGCCATTGAGTAGTAGACTAGAGTAAGCTTAGTCTAGTTGCTAGGGACTTGCTGAAGGACAACCTCAGTTTAGAGACAACTTGCCGTTGAGTAGTAGACTTGAGTAAGCGTAGTCTAGTTACTAGGGACTTGCTGAACGACGGCCTTATGACTTCAGCAAACTAACAAATTGGGCCTTGAGTTGTAAGCTTCAGTAATCTCAGACTGGTTGCTAAGGGCTTTCTGCCTGACAACTGTGCTGCTGTTAGGCAGTGTCTCCATAGCAACCAGTCTGACTTAAAAAGCTGTTAAGCTCACATAGAGTGATTCAGGAGCCATTACCGTCTCATCTTCTTGCCTTATTGATCAGATTTTTCTAAAAAAAAAAAAAAAAAAAAACACTTTATAAAACCAGTCATTTCTCTTGTGACTAACTGGAAACCAGTGACACCCCCTCGGCTTATGGTAATCACCAGCATTCCAGATACATTTCCATTAATTTATCGAACAGTCAGGGGTGCTTGTATCTACACACAGGAATCCCAACAACCTGCCGATCGCGTGTCTGTATGTAAATATACAATATATACTATATAAATGCATTATATAAGAAAAATGGTTGTAAACCAGAAATAAAAAAAATAGATATTCAGGGACTGTAATATGGTGCTATGATGACCTCCAGCCAAGCATATTGCTTGCATTATTATAAATCACTCACTATTTTTTATTATCTGTAGGTTTTCCTTTTTGCACTTTTGCTTTTTTTTACCCCATTATCCACCAGGTATCTGTGCTGGTGTCACTCGTGTCATTTGCTGCTAAACTCCAGCCTAACTCCACTAAAGTCAGAAAATATCCGCAGCGTGCAGCAGAGATGTATTAATTGTCACCTACTGATCTGGATCTGCGGATTTTCTACAAGCAAATCATTGTGGAAAATCTGCACCCAGGATAAGCGACGGGTGACTGAACCTGAGGGTCTGACCGCAGAAAATGGCATGACATTTCCCATGATGTTTTAGTCATTTCTAGCGGATAACTCCACTATAACCACTCACATCTCAACCAAAACACCCAACAGTTCATGCCCAGGAAATTCCAAGTAATTCTGGGCTACATGTAATCAGATTACATTTCATCTTCACATTTAAAGAGCATCTCCAGCCGTGTAAAAAATGGCGCTACCTGCAGAGGTGGCAGTATTATAGCAGTTCTATTAGTAACCAAGGTGAGGAGTATTATACTAGCTACAGCAGTTACCGTAGTATTATTTGGACACTTAATAAGGATATTATTTATACATTATATGGCGATTTTATTTTATAAATGTTGACATTTTCAGAGAAATTGGAAAATTATTATTCAGATGTTAATACCAAAAGGGAATTTGTACTCAGAAAATAACACTAACATAGAAATGTCAGATATCTTGCAATTTTCACTTCTTGTTCTGTGCAATGATTTGTCAACATTCACCACCATTCACAATAGGTGATGTCACAGCTCACCTCCTCCTGT
>VIAB01004603.1:57026-76865 GCA_009801035.1 Oophaga pumilio | reverse complement strand
GCTCACCTCCTCCTCCTGTACAATGACTGATAACACCTTTGTATGCAGTAGATAATGCAGTATCCACCATTTACAATAGATGTCACAGCTCACCTCCTCCACCATAAAGTGAATTTAACAAATAGGTGATTTTCGGTCGATTCCCTCTCGTGTATAATGGTTGTACATATAACTTGTGGCCGGAGTTGCTCTTTACGTCATCGGTTATGGCTAGTGTGGGAATACTGGACTTCTGGCCTCGTGTTTGTCTCTGTATCTAAATCTACACCGTTTGTACTACTGCCTGAAATAAAAAGATTTTATTTAAAGTGAATGGTAATCTGAATGCCGCGCGTCATTATTTCTTGTATTATTACTATTACGTGGTCATTCCAATGAATGCCGTCCATTAAATACATAGATATCCATATCTGCCGGAGCAGAACTCTGTTTTTTGAGCAGTTCTCCTCTCTCGCTAGCAGAAAGTGCCGTCTATGATGTTCATATGTGCTTCAATGAAATGTGTAGGAGGAGAAGCTGCTGCTTTACGTATTCAGTCCCCATTGAACTACAAAGCCCAGCAAAGTATCTGATCTGACATTATCACACATGCGGACATATTCTTCCCCCCGATCCCTCCTCCAGGTTTTTCGACCTCACATCCTACATCCATAAACATTAATATGGAGTCGCTCCTCAGCGGATATAACGGCCCCGCTCTTCTGGGAAGGATTTCTATAAGATTTTTGAGGCGTCTGTGGGAGGTTTTGCCCCTTCATTAATGGGGGGCAGATAAGGGTCTTCCCCAAACTGTTCTCACAAAGCTGAAGCTACAACTGTCCATAATGTCTGGTGCTGAAGATGACGATTTCCCATCACCGGAGCTGAGGGTTACGAGGCGGCCCCCTGATAACAGCCCATAGCATTATTATTTTAATATAGAGATTCCAAGGTTTTTACATTGTCAGAGGCGTTCGCTAAGACGACCTCATCTGACTCGCTGTCCGCCGTGAAAGGGTTAATTCCCAGGTTCAGATAAGTGTCAGTCTTAGGTGACACAGCGAGACATTGTTCAAAGTACAGACGCCTCGTACAGGAGGACGACACGGGATCGCTGCCGCTCCACGCCAGGCAGTAACGTTCTGGAAGCCATGTTCCTGGCGGACCACCACCATGGTAGGTACACATCTCTATATAGTAGGAAGGTGACGGAGAGCAATGCGTGAGGCGGATATGGAGAATGTCAGATAGGATGAGTCTGTCCTACACCAAGCAACTGACCTCAGAACAGCCTCACAGACCATCGTGCACCTGTCCTATCTGGGAGCAGCGGGCGTTCTGCTACCACGGGCCGGGGATTGCCCACCTGTCGTCCGGTCATATTGGGAGTTGTAGTTTCCTGACAATGCAACAGGTTGGAAATCGCTGCCATAGACGCAATGATCATTGTAAATAAAGCGTATGTTTCCTCCATCATAGGAACAGTGCCCGATCTACCCTACTGACTTGTATTGGGGTCTGTCATGGTCGCCTTCATTTTGCTATATTTTCTCCAGAATCTGCGATGGAGGCTCAGATATAACCCGAACCTCGCGTCTTTTCTTCTATCGGATTAGTACCTGACTTATCTTGTCCGGTAGTCGGTGACTGATATTTATTGACTCCTGATCGAACCCCAGATCTCCGCAGGAAGGTTAGAAGTTACGGCTCCAGATCTGTGCAACCGTACGGCGACACGGCTTTATACCCTGATATCCCATTAATCCTTCATTGTATATATACATCGCTGGCAGGTGATACGTAACGCAAGATGCTGCACATACTTGGCGCTTGTGTGGTGCGAGCTCAGGATCTCATCCTGCACCATTTCATCCAGTCACCCAAACATTGAGCAAAAGTAGTAAAATAGTGATGATTATTATTATTATAAGTGAGCGTCCTGTGATAAGGTGTTATCTGGGCATGCTCGTGTCCTAATATTATCAGCATGCTCGAGTCCCCGCGGCTGCATGTCTCATGGCTGATCAAGAGCCGCAACACATGCGGGGATTGTGTAACAAAACAGGTAATCCCCACGTGTTGCGGCTGTCGATCAGCCATGAGACATGCAGGTGCAGGGGCTCAAGCATTTTTTCGAGGATGCTGAAAATACCCGATTAGGACACGAGCTCGTCACTGTAGTAAAACCAATGGCCGCCGAGTCATTTTTGCATTTGCACCTTTTATTTTTTTTTTAACATAACTCTTATTTTTTCTTCCTTTTTTTGCGGGTCGGGTTGTATTTTTTAAGGGCGCTATTAAAAGAACACGACCAATTATCATCCACTTTGGGGCGATGTTTTTTTCTCATTCATGCAATTTGCACAAAATAAAATAAATGCTCTTTGGGCCCAATTTATTATTGTATTTGCGCCTTTTTTTGTCTACTTCTTGGTGTTTTTTATTTGCGTCTAATTCTTCAGTTAATTTCCTTTTTTTAAGAAACTCTATAGCTTATGGGGGTTTGCCTTTTTATGTTTGCCATTGAGGTTTCCAGATGATTCATCAATGGCTTCAGCTTTTAAAAAAAGTGTAAAAAGTTGCTAAAATTTTGCAAAATGAGCCTTAGTCCCGCGCCGGTGAGATTTCATGCACATTTCTTTGTTTTTTGCATAAAGTTTAGGATATTTTAGCGATTTTTTTACACTAAAAGGATAAAACTAAAGGCCCCCGCTAATCATTGTTTTTTAAGTCCCTTTTTTTTCTCGTTTTTTTTGTTGCAATTTTATTTGCTCCAAGTTTGTCAAAACGGCAAATGGGATTCGTCAATTTTGCACAAAGTATAAAGAAAAAGTCATACGCTCGGTAAAATGTGTGCAAAAAGTAGAAAATAAAGTTCAGGGGGACGGAGAAGAGGGGAGAAAACCCGTGCAGAAAGATTTCGACTTTTTAAAAGGACGTATCTGAGGAATCGGCCAAAAATGTCCGGAAACAACAAACGCCGCTCAAAATGAGCGAACATAATAAATAACGGGCGAATACGTATAAAATCGCCAAAAGAAAAATAAGGCGCAAATGAAAAACACCCGAAAAACGACACAAAAAAAGGAGCAAAACGCACGTTAGCAATTTACACCACTTGGAAAGAGACGGTAAAAGAAAAAAATAAAATAAAATGACGTCATTAACTGTTTGTTTGCGACTTTTCTACATCAAGGTTATTAGCTGCGAACTTTTCTGCGTTTTTCCACCTAAACTGAGGAAAAACAGCAGAAATTACAGCTGAGATTGTAGCCAGGGCACTGCGCATGCGTCTCAGCACAGAGCGGAAAGAGAACTGTCCGTACGACAGTGTCGTAAATGGCTGTAAGCGCGCATGCGCGGGCCGTAGACTCCCGACGTCCCTGTGCTTTCCTTCCCTGTTACGCATGCGTGGACTGTGTTGTCAGGGGTGACGTGTCCCGGTGACAGGCTGGCAGGAAGTGGCGGAGCTCGTACCCGGGAGTCGTGAAGATGCTGAAGAAGTTCGATAAGAAGGACGAGGAGTCCGGTGAGAGGCCGGGACAGGGGCAGGACGGGGTCTGAGGCGTCATGACGGCCTTGTATCGGGCATGGAGGGAGTGAGGGCTGTGGGTGCTGTGTGCCAGGCCGGTGGGGCATGCTGGGACTTGTAGTGCATGTAGTTTCCTCTTATGTCTAGGTGTCCCCTGTGGTGGATGTTGGGGTGTGCTCTGCCCGGCTCATTGGGGTCTCTGCGCTCGGACCCCTTTTAATATTCTCTTAAAGGGATGTCCCATGATGGTAGCCTCTGTCCATGACCTGTTAACACATGACAGTGAGTGGTCCTCACTCATATTAATCCCCCCGACTTTATTATATGTCCTAAGATAACTGTCCGCGTGGCATTAAAGGGGTCCTCGGGTGACGCTCACTTCTGCATAGCTGCAGATGACGCTTCAACCCCACACAAGTCCCAAAACGTCTGCGCAGTCATCAGGAATTGTGCCAGGGTCTCAGGAGGTTTGTGAGGTGTTGGATGAACCCTTTAAGAATGCACATTCAACGCCATTGACTTTTTGGGGGTCCGTTGGCTTCTGCAGAGATGTCAGGGACATGTCACCGCACGTGACGTAGTCACAGTTATATAATACAGGTGATAAAGAGACAACCTCAAGGAGTGATCTGGGCCACCACGAGGAGTCAATCTGCCCCTCCTGATCTCAGTTTGGATCCACTGGACCAAATATTCAGAAAACAACTTTATACAATTACACAATTATTTATTTTTTCTAAAAAATCATCTAAGTCATTTTGAAGGCTCCTGGCTTTTTGTATAGTCACTGCTCTTACAGTAAAGAACCAGCTCCTGGGGTCGGCTGCTCCACAGGTTAATAGTCCTTATGGTGAAGAAGCCTCTTCTCTGGAGGGAGCGCCCTCTTGTCTTTTGAGGGTTTTTTTCGAAACTGCTTTTGACCGTACTTTTAGTATGAGCCATTAATGACGTTGTTCTTCCTCTAGTGAATTTGTGATGAATGCTCCCAATGAAGCGCTAGGCTCCGTTCACATAGGGCCCGATTCATCAAGAACGGTGTTGTTCAGATTGTCTGGAGTCAGGTGTATGCCTCTTTATGAATCTGGAGCTCTGGATGAACGGCGTATACCTCGGCATATATCTCAGCCTGATGATGGTCAGAAAGACGCTCTATATCGGCCTCCAACAAGTGAATAGAGCCACAAGGCCGGAACACAGTGTGTATAGAGCCCTACAGGCAGCCTGTATGAGCGTCCTTACTCCTGGGCCACATTCAGACATTCATAATACCAGTGTGTTGTAGCGTTTGTATTATAGTCACATCCCAGTTTCTTTTTTTCCTTTTTGACCCTAAAACCTGGGCCTGTGGTGATTTACGTTTGTCTTGCACCCAATGCAAAGAAATCGGCGGGTTTTTCCCACATTCCTTTAATGTGCATGGCCACCATGAGTCTAAGTGATAAACTGCAGACGCTGCTCGCATTATTTAGTTTATTTCAAGTTGGACTAAGTGATTATTTTTGTTTCTGGGATTTCAGGTGGCAGCTCCAATCCTTTCCAGCACTTGGAGAAAAGTGCCGTTCTCCAGGAGGTAAGTCTTATGTCTGTCTCCTGAGCGAGACTATGAGGGTGGGAGAGAAGCCTTAGAATCCCCGGGACGTAGTCACACAGTATAGCTGCAAATATATGGTCTGGAAATTTGCAGCAATATTTTGTAAATTTTTGCTGCAGGTTTTACCTCGACCTTCACATTTTACAATGCAGAAGGTGAAATGCGCAGCTTACATAATTTCCATAACTAAATCTGCAATGGTGCTTAATGCTATGTCTGTGCCCTGGGAGGGTTACATCTGCCACTTTGTAACATATTTGGCCAAATTTTCTTATTGTCTATTATTTTTTTTTTTAATTCTAGGCTCGTTTGTTTAATGAGACTCCCATCAATCCCCGAAAATGTGCTCACATCCTGACCAAGATCCTGTATCTGATAAACCAGGTATGTCTCCTGCACCCTAGACACCAGGAAGTGTGGTGGGTGGCATCCGCTGGAGAACATACAGGTCCTTCTCAAAAAATTAGCATATAGTGCTAAATTTCATTATTTTCCATAATGTAAAGATTAAAATTAAACTTTCATATATTTTAGATTCATTACACACCAACTGAAATTTGTCAGGTCTTTTATTGTTTTAATACTGATGATTTTGGCATACAGCTCATGAAAACCCAAAAATCCTGTCTCAAAAAATTAGCATATCAAGAAAAGGTTCTCTAAATGAGCTATTACCCTAATCTTCTGAATCAACTAATTAACTCTAAACACATGCAAAAGATTCCTGAGGCTTTTAAAAACTCCCTGCCTGGTTCATTACTCAAAACCGCCATCATGGGTAAGACTGCCGACCTGACTGATGTCCAGAAGGCCATCATTGACACCCTCAAGCAAGAGGGTAAGACCCAGAAAGAAATTTCTGAACAATTAGGCTGTTCCCAGAGTGCTGTATCAAGGCACCTCAATGGGAAGTCTGTTGGAAGGAAACAATGTGGCAGAAAACGCTGTACAACGAGAAGAGGTGACCGGACCCTGAGGAAGATTGTGGAGAAGAACCGATTCCAGACCTTGGGGGACCTGCGGAAGCAGTGGACTGAGTCTGGAGTAGAAACATCCAGAGCCACCGTGCACAGGCGTGTGCAGGAAATGGGCTACAGGTGCCGCATTCCCCAGGTAAAGCCACTTTTGAACCAGAAACAGAGAAGCAGCACTGGGCTACAGAGAAGCAGCACTGGACTGTTGCTAAGTGGTCCCAAGTACTTTTTTCTGATGAAAGCAAATTTTGCATGTCATTCGGAAATCAAGGTGCCAGAGTCTGGAGGAAGACTGGGGAGAAGGAAATGCCAAAATGCCTGAAGTCCAGTGTCAAGTTCCCACAGTCAGTGATGGTGTGGGGTGCCATGTCAGCTGCTGGTGTTGGTCAACTGTGTTTCATCAAGGGCAGGGTCAATGCAGCTAGCTATCAGGAGATTTTGGAGCACTTCATGCTTCCATCGGCTGAAATGCTTTATGGAGATGAAGATTTCATTTTTCAGCACGACCTGGCACCTGCTCACAGTGCCAAAACCACTGGTAAATGGTTTACTGACCATGGTATTACTGTGCTCAATTGGCCTGCCAACTCTCCTGACCTGAACCCCATAGAGAATCTGTGGGATATTGTGAAGAGAAAGTTGAGAGACGCAAGACCCAACACTCTGGATGAGCTTAAGGCCGCTATCGAAGCATCCTGGGCCTCCATAACACCTCAGCAGTGCCACAGGCTGATTGCCTCCATGCCACGCCGCATTGAAGCAGTCATTTCTGCAAAAGGATTCCCGACCAAGTATTGAGTGCATAACTGAACATTATTATTTGATGTTTTTTTTTTATTTTGTTTTAAACACTTTTATTTTATTGGACGGATGAAATATGCTAATTTTTTGAGACAGGATTTTTGGGTTTTCATGAGCTGTATGCCAAAATCATCAGTATTAAAACAATAAAAGACCTGAAAAATTTCAGTTGGTGTGTAATGAATCTAAAATATATGAAAGTTTAATTTTAATCATTACATTATGGAAAATAATGAAATTTAGCACTATATGCTAATTTTTTGAGAAGGACCTGTACCCCTCCTTACACAGTGCGCGTCCCGGCACCGAGACTGTGCACACACACTCTAGGGGGGTTGACTTGAGACTGTGCACACGCACTCTAGGGGGGTTGACTTGAGACTGTGCACACGCACTCTAGGGGGGTTGACTTGAGACTGCCCACGCACTCTAGGGGGGTTGACTTGAGACTGTGCACACGCACTCTAGGGCGGTTGAGTTGAGACTGTGCACACGCACTCTAGGGCGGTTGAGTTGAGACTGTGCACACGCGCTCTCGTGTGGCTGGGTTGAGACTGTGCACACGCACTCTAGGGGGGTTGAGTTGAGTCTGTGCACACCCACTCTAGGGCGGTTGAGTTGAGACTGTGCACATGCGCTCTCGTGTGGCTGGGTTGAGACTGTGCACACACACTCTAGGGGGGTTGAGTTGAGACTGTGCACACACACTCTTGGTGGGCTGGGTTGAGACTGCGCACACAGGTTCTCAGCGAGCTAGGTTGAGACTGTGCACACATGCTCTCGGCGGGCTGGCTTGAGACTGCGCACGTTCTCGGTGGGCTGGCTTGAGACTGCGCATGCATGCATGCGCTCCCGGGCTGTGTTTACACTGTGCTCACTCTGGGAAGTTGGCAGAAGCAGGGGAAGACCTTCAACATGCAAAATTAGATGGGTGTAGCAGTGCACTATACTCTCAGCCTCGCCACGGGTGCACTAAAGCCTTTTCATTTGCATGCAAATTGGTATTTTTCTCAGGCACTGTATGACTGACGTACAGTGCTAGGATGGGTTTTTTTATAGGGGCTTTCTCCCCATATATTTATTTTGGCGGGACAAACTCCCTTCAGTGTAGATTCTGCTCCGCTCTTCTTTTGCCTTCTCCCCACTGAGCTGTGTTCATGTTCCTTCTATATACCGTACTTACTTTGGTCTTTTCTCTTCCTTACAGGGTGAGCACATGGGAGCCACAGAAGCTACAGAAGCTTTTTTTGCCATGACCAAATTGTTCCAATCAAACGATGTGAGTGATTCCTGCAACTTACAGAAATAACGTAATTGTGCGCAGCCCCGGTCCTGTCCGCAGGGCAGACTGTAGATTCAGCTCCAGGGTTGCAATGAGTCGTTTTCTGTTTTTCTCCAACTTATAATTTCCTGATACGTATCGATACTTACGTAGGGTTTTGTCTCTGATGTATTTATCCACAAAATAAATGCTAAAGTTTCAGGACTTTTGTTTTGGGATATTAGTACAATCCTGTTACATTTGATCCTGTTTTCCTCACCCAGCCGACCCTGCGCAGGATGTGCTACCTCACCATAAAGGAGATGGCGAGCATCTCTGAGGATGTGATCATCGTCACCAGCAGGTAAGATCTGGCATCTACTACGTTTAGGCCATTAGTTATAAGTGACGCCAATACGATTCAGTATAATTTATGGCGGAGATTATAGGTTGATATTTCGCTTGCAGTTTAACCAAAGACATGACCGGGAAGGATGACAGCTACAGGGGTCCAGCCGTGAGAGCCTTGTGTAAAATCACAGATGTAAGTTATGTTTCCTGCTGGTTGACTTCTATCTTCCATTCTCCCAGTTTCCCATTGTCATGCCGCTGTGCCCTTATTTTATCAGAGCACCATGCTGCAGGCCATTGAACGCTACATGAAACAGGCCATCGTGGATAAAGTGCCAAGCGTGTCCAGCTCCGCTCTGGTCTCCTCGCTTGTAAGTCATGCGTCAGTTTTACCTGCAAAATCACAGCAGCCTCGTCATTTCCCTACAAAATGAAGAGATCGACTGCAATGGATTTCTGCAGTGTGTGAACGCAGCCTTAATTTAGCATTTAGATTTAAGCAGATGCATAATGGAGGTCATTTTCTGTGGTATTTAACCCCCTCAGCACTTGCTGAAGACCAGTTTTGACGTAGTGAAGCGGTGGGTGAATGAAGCGCAGGAAGCAGCGTCCAGTGATAACATCATGGTGCAGGTGAGCTTTGTATAAAACCCCCTCTGGTCGCAGAACACATCACATTGAGAATAATCGCCACCTGTCCTTCTGATCCTCAGTACCATGCTCTGGGATTGCTGTACCACGTCCGTAAGAACGATCGTCTCTCCGTTAACAAGATGCTGAGTAAGTTCATGCGTCACGGCCTGAAGTCTCCATTCGCCTACTGTATGATGATTCGGGTGGCCAGTAAACTACTGGAGGAGGAAGATGGAAAGTAAGTGGCTCAGTGATTAAGTGATCCCTGGATATTGTGTGTGAGGATAGGGTACTAACTTTATGCTCCTTTTCAGCCGGGACAGTCCCCTGTTTGATTTCATTGAGAGCTGCCTGAGAAACAAGCATGAAATGGTGGTTTATGAAGCTGCTTCTGCCATCGTTAACCTGCCCTCCTGCACTGCCAAAGAGCTGGCACCCGCTGTGTCTGGTGAGTAGGATCTGTAGCACCATGGCTTGGTTAACCCCTGTCTGATGTGTGACATTCATGAGCTGATTCGCTGCTTCTGGCTGTGTTATACAGCCAGCAACTGCCTCTAATGATCAGGGTTAGCTCAGATTGCTGCTGTTTAACAACCTAAATGCTGCTGCTAATCTCTTACTGCGGCATTTAAGTGCTGGAATTGCATAACGCCACCTTTCCGGTGCCCGTTTCACCGTGCAACCCCATCACTCCCAACATCATCTATTTGATATTGCGGAGTCCATAAAAGTCCTATCTATAAAAATCTGAAATCATTTGACACATACGGGGAACTCCGTAAAAAGGAAAAAAATAAATAAAACCCCGCAGAACTGCTGGTAGCTTTACTCCTCCCAAAAATTGCAGTAAAAAAGCGATCAAGACATCATCATATTTACCAATAAAAACTACAGGTCAGCACAAAGAACACAAACTCTAGTACAACTCTATCGATGGGAAAATAGAAGGTAAACATCTCAGAAAATGGAAACACAAACAACTAATATTTTGGATGATTCTTTTTTTCACCATTTCACCCCATTTTTCAGTATATTTTATGGCGTCAGTCAAAACTATAACTTGTTCTGGAAAAAAAAAAGCCCACATGTGATCCAAAGAACGAAATATTAAAAAAAAGGTACGGCTATTGTAAGGAAAAAATGGAAAGCGAAAAAATTTCTGAGTCTCCATGAGATTAATATTCCGGGCGTGTTGTGTTGCCTTTTTGGCATCTGTGATTTATTAGTCAGGAGCCAGTTTAACTTTTTTGTGGTCAGATGACTTTTACATTTTACATTTCTTCTATTTTTCTTATCGCAGCCATGGCTTGTACACAGCATTTATCGATTTGGTTCTGTTTTTTTTCTTTTTAGTGTTGCAGCTGTTCTGCAGTTCTCCAAAAGCCGCCCTGCGCTACGCTGCGGTCAGGACGCTGAACAAGGTGCGGCGCTCTTATCTGGTGTCATGGAATAGCTCCAGTAATAACCAGCTCAGTGCATATTAATATAAAACTGTGTTGATTGATTATTGCTTTATCTGGACGGTTTCAGGTCGCCATGAAACACCCGTCGGCCGTCACTGCCTGCAACTTGGACTTAGAGAATCTGGTGACCGACTCCAACCGCAGCATTGCCACCTTGGCCATCACCACCCTGCTAAAGACTGGCAGCGAGAGCAGCATCGACCGACTCATGAAACAGATCTCATCTTTTATGTCTGAAATCTCAGACGAGTTCAAGGTGTGAATCTTATCCTCTAGGTGATGGGTGAGCACGTCATAAGCATCAAGAACATATCCCCGACTGATCACCAGAAGGGAGGACATTGATCTGCAAAAGTTTAATTGTACAGATTCTCTACAGATATTCTGTTCACATTGCATGTGTCTTATGGCCCCAGAGCATAATAAATGTAGGGTAAAATGCAAATCTTTTTTTTTTTTTTTTTTTTTTTTAATCCAAGGCGATTTCGAGTCGTCACTAGAGGACGTCATATGTCTGAGAAGCAACAGCTCCAGCTTCTAGCAGAACGATGTGTTTTAGTAGCTGTTCTTGTTTATTGAAGTCTAATTTCACATATTTGCTTTCTAGGTGGTGGTGGTACAAGCGATCAATGCTCTGTGTCACAAGTATCCCCGTAAGCATGCCATCATGATGAACTTCCTCTTCACAATGCTCAGGGAAGAGGTAAAATCAATTATGAGGTTGAAAGTGATGTCAATTAATTGGTCAGTATTTAAGGAGTATTTTTAATAATTCCTTTAAACACAGGGCGGATTTGACTACAAAAGAGCCATTGTCGACTGTATCATCAGTATCATTGAGGAGAATCCAGAAAGCAAAGAGACCGGACTGTCCCATCTGTGCGAGTTCATAGAGGACTGCGAGTTCACCGTTCTGGCCACCCGCATCCTCCACCTCCTGGGACAGGAAGGTCCCAGGACCAGCAGTCCGTCCAAATACATCCGCTTCATCTACAACAGAGTTATACTAGAGAACGAGGAGGTTCGAGCAGGTGAGGGCCGCACGGGGTCTCGGGTTTATATAGAAGTCCTGACCTTTTCATTCTGATTCTCCTATCCATTCTGTTTGGTAGGTGCTGTCAGTGCTTTGGCCAAATTTGGTGCTCAAAATGAAGACGTGTTGCCCAGCATTTTGGTGTTGTTGAGAAGGTACGTAAATCGATGTATTGTTTCTGCATGGCAGTAACTTTCTCATTCTTTCAATGAAACTTTTCATCTATAAAATGAATATATGTGATAAAAAAATAGATAAATAAAAACAGCACCACAATGGTCACATCTGGTACTGCAGCACATCCTCGTTTACTGCTGTGGGGCTTGAGATGCAATATCGGACACAACCCAAGGACAGGAGTTGCCGTTTTCACCTATGGGGGTTAGTGATGTAAGGAATCTCTGTTTTAGTTTCTTACCTATTTTTTTTTTGTCTTACAGATGTGTAATGGATGACGATAATGAAGTGCGAGATCGAGCTACATTCTATCTGAACATTTTGGAGCAAAGGCAAAAGGCTCTGAATTCTTCCTACATCCTCAACGGTGCGTTCATTTATTTCCCGTAAATGTTTTCCGTTACTGGCTGCTCCACACAGGACGGCTACATGTCGTAATTATTTTCTGATCGCAGGATTAACGGTGTCAATCCCTGGATTGGAGCGGGCATTACATCAGTACACGCTAGAGCCTTCCGAAAAGCCGTTCGACCTGAAGGCCGTGCCATTGGCCACCGCACCCATAGCAGAACAGAGAGCAGGTCCGTCATCCCATCGTCAGAAATTATCGAGCAGCCCGATCCTTCTTCTCCCATGCAGTCCTGCTCATGTGTTATTGATAGCAACATAAAAAGGTTTCTAAGATTACAAGGAGGGTTTGCATTAATTTCGGAAACTGCTTCGTTGGGCTTTGTCTGATATAGAAGCTGAAGTCTAGACATAGACCGGACATATGGAATGTTTGTAGAGATGCAAACTCTCTCATAAAAACATAATCTAAGTTTTGAAAAAATGTTTTTGCATGTTCAGGCATAAATTATACATTTATTCCATTTCTGACTAGTACGGTCTCTTGTTTATTAGAAAATGTACCGGCCACAGCAGTAAGGCAGCCAGAAAAAGTGGTATCCACCAGACAGGACATATTCCAAGGTAAGTTACCCTTTATAGTGAATTACACCACAAAACCAGATATTTGTGGGATTTGCAAGGCACGTTCTCTCTTGCAAATCCCATACAAATGTAATGCATTCTTTTTTTTTTTTTTTAACTTTTGTTCAGAGCAACTTGCTGCTGTTCCTGAATTTAAGAGCCTCGGCGCTCTATTCAAGTCGTCTCCTGAACCCTTGGCCCTTACTGAATCCGAGACGGAATACGTCGTCCGATGCACGAAGCACACGTTCGCCAATCATGTAGTGTTCCAGGTGAGATTCCCTCAGTGGCTGCTGTGCCCACGATATTGAGCCTGACATCCACTTTTACTGACCACTTTTCTCTTTCATAGTTCGATTGCACCAATACACTGAACGATCAGATCCTGGAGAACGTCACCGTACAGATGGAGCCCATAGAGGGATATGAAGTCATCTGCTGTGTGCCGGCGAAGTCTCTGTCCTACAACCAGCCCGGGACCTGCTACACTCTGCTCTCTATCCCTGAGGAAGATCTCTCTGCCTGTAAGGACTGGGGAACAACTTACAATTATATATTATTATCTGCACTTCACCACCTTCTGAACAGACTCCAATTGTAAACTTTCGTAATTCCTTTTTATTTGCTCCTCTTCTAGATTCATGCACATTCAGCTGCATGTTGAAGTTTACTGTTAAGGACTGCGATCCTAACACCGGCGAAGCCGACGAGGAGGGTTACGATGATGAGTACGTGGTAAGTAGGTGGTTTCACCCAACTTCTCTTCCTTGCTGTTGGAGGGTAGGAGCCAAATGGCAGCAGTGGCACGAAGGATGACTGCCAATAGGGAGGAGAGAACCATTTAATGAGGATAGTTGTCTCTAACTACTGGATTTTTCTAACTAGAAGGCGCACTTTTTTTCTCCAAAATTTTGGGAGGAAATGGGGAGTGCATCTTATAGTCCGAATGTAGCTTATCGTGTGGTTGCGGCAGTGGTGGAGCGGGATCACAGAAGGCAGGGTCGCCTCAGGATGCCGGTGGCGGTAGAAGCGGTGCGATACTGTCAGCGGTGAGGCAGAGTGGAATATATTGCTCTCCCAGCGGTCAATTTCCTGAAGCCGAGGTCCACTGGAGTCGTTGCATGTGTAGACTGGGATCTGAGCACCTAACTGGGATCTTACCCCTGAGCACCTAACAGTAGTCCAGCATGATCCTATCCACTTTTAATAGACTGGGATCTTGGCACGATTGAGATCTCGATCCGTGCAAGTGCCGCCTCCGGTGGCCATTTCCGTTAAGCTCATGGCTTCAGGAAGATAGTCACCAGAGGCTGCGGGCTTCAGGGAAATGGCCACCAAAGGCGACACTTGCGCAGATCGAGATCTCGCCCGGGCCTCCAGTGGCCCACGGCTTCAGGAAAATGGCTGCCGGGTAAGGAATGCACTCCGCTCTGCCTCACCGCTGACATCGGGTCTGCAGCATTGCATCGCTAGGGCACCCATTTCTCCCACTCGGGGCCCACAGCATTGTCACACTTCTGCCACTGCCGGCTTTGTGAGGAAGGGACCTTGCCTCCTGTGACCCCGCTCCACCGCCGCCCCCCGAGGTAAGATACCTTAAATTTGGATAAGATGGACACTCTTAGGAAAAACTAAATTTTTTTAGAAGTTTTTTTATATTTTCATCCCTAAAATGTGGGATATGGTCCTGTTCGTCTTATAGTCCAACAAATCTGGTACTTTATCTGGCAGACGTTCAGTCTTGCTGATACGTACCGTTGGGCCACATTTAGTAGTTTCTGTTCTTTTTCTGCAGCTGGAGGATGTGGAGGTGACTGTGGTGGATCACATACAGAAAGTTCTGAAGCCGAACTTTGGTGCCGCTTGGGACGAGGTGGGAGATGAATATGAAAAAGAAGAGACATTCAACCTTTCCACCATCAAAACTCTGGAAGGTAAAACCTCCATGTGCAACTGATACAGTAGAAGGCTGAATAGTCGGAAATCGGTGGACTATGTATATTATATTTTATTTATATTATTTGCTTTTCATCATTTATCTTGTGGCCAAAACTAACTGACTGAGATGTCGTTTTATCCACAGATGCCGTTGGAAATGTAATAAAGTTCCTGGGAATGCAGCCATGTGAGAGGTCTGATAAAGTGCCAGAGAACAAAAATGCTCATACCCTGTACCTGGCAGGTAAGTGTTCCTCTGAACTTGGTCTAAATGGTGAAATATATAGAACAACAATATGGTACTGATCTGCATCTGTATATATCAGTTTGTATTAAACTAGCAAGAAATGACATTGGCTAAAATGTGCAGAATAGTGAGTGCAGCTCTGGAGTATAATACAGGATGTAACTCAGGATCAGTAATGTAAGTACACAGTGACTGCACCAGCAGAATAGTGAGTGCAGCTCTAGAGTATAATACAGGATGTAACTCAGGATCAGTAATGTATGTACACAGTGACTGCATCAGCAGAATAGTGAGTGCAGCTCTGGGGTATAATACTGGATGTAACTCAGGATCAGTAATGTAATGTATGTACACAGTGACTGCACCAGCAGGATAGTGAGTGCAGCTCTGGAGTATTAAACAGGATGTAACTCAGGATCAGTAATGTAATGTATGTATACAGTGACTGCACCAGCAGAATAGTGAGTGCAGCTCTGGAGTATAATACAGGATATAACTCAGGATCAGTAATGTAATGTACACAGTGACTGCACCAGCAGAATAGTGAGTGCAGCTCTGGAGTATAATACAGGATCAGTACCTAATAAGTAGTATAATGTGTCACGACTTAGTTGTACGGTCGGGCTCTCTGTTGCTTTGAGTCTTTCTGATTGTTTTACAGGTGTATTTCGGGGTGGCCATGACATCTTGGTACGGGCAAAGTTGGTCCTGACAGACACGGTGACTATGCAGGTTACAGCTCGGAGTAAGGAGGAGTATCCAGTCGACGCCATCATGGCATCAGTTGGTTAAGGGTAGCAGCTTTTTTATACTGCAGACAGAATTGGCGTTACATTGTACAGTCCATTAACCCTTCTCAGCCACGAGGGTGCCTTGAACATATGGGAACACTACGGCATATTATATTTCAGTCCTCCTGTCTTTACACTGCTCAGTCCTCCCGCTGAGGATCTGCAGGTCACTAGTGATTTACCATAATCATAAGGGAAAGAAAAGAAGGAAGCCTGTCTATTATGAGGTGGGGAAGCTAAGGGTTAAAAAATTACTTTAGGAATCCTGTAATTATCGGTTCTGCTTTTGTAACAAGCGAAAACATGACGACCTTTATCCTTGCTGATAAATTATTGTCTCGGTATTGATTTCCTCGCCCTTCTCAGTCCGGACATTATACACAAGCGTCCTGCTCTGCCTATTTGTGGAGACCTAGTTTCAATAAATGTCGCCCCAGCGTTCCTTTATTCTGCTTTCGCCATTTGCCTGGGTCCGGATCATTGAAGTCAGTGGCCAAAGCCTGGCTGCAAAAGGAGCGCGAAACGCGTGTAGAGGATTAGTGAGGACGTTCCTGTGCTGAGAGTTAGCGGCACACTTCATCCTTTACAGGAACGATCAGTCTGGGGTTTGTATGTTTTATAGACGCCGTAAGGAATATCCTGGGGAATACAGACTGCGCTCACATATCTCTACATATAGATTGTGCTCTAATATAAGAGTGGTATTCAGTGGTATTCCACCTGTAAATAGAATAAGAAAAAGGCTGGGGAACTTTTACGGGGTTCTCACATAAACTACAGGTGCAGCTCAGAAAATTAGAATATCATCAAAAAGTGAATTTATTTCAGTTCTTCAATACAAAAAGTGAATCTCATATATTATATGGAGTCATTACACACAGAGGGATCTATTCTATAATCATTACACACAGAGTGATAACTCACGTGTTTATTTCTGTTAATGTTGATGATTATGGCTTACAGCCAATGAAAACCCAAAAGTCATTATCTCAGTAAATTAGAATACTTTATAACACCGGCTTGAAAAAAATGGTTTTAAAATCCAAAATGTTAACATTCTAATTTTTTGAGATGCACCTGTACATGTATCACTGACTGCATGGTACCTGATACATGTATGATGGAGTGATTTATGTGGGAACGGAGCGGTACTGAGCGTGTGCGACCACCACTCCTATAGATGGCGACTGGAGCGGTACTGAGCGTGTGCGACCACCACTCCTATAGATGGCGACTGGAGCGGGACTGAGCGTGTGCGACCACCACTCCTGTAGATGGCGACTGGAGCGGTACTGAGCGTGTGCGACCACCACTCCTGTAGGTGGTCGTACATGCTCACTACTGCTCCATTCACACAGTGTTTTGATACCGTGGACAGTGGGGGTTCTAGCGGCCAGACTCTCAGCGATCACACATTACTCTCTATCCTGTATACAGGTGATATATTTTTTCCCCTTTAAGTTCGGGACTTACAATACAAAGAAATGGGATTTAGCTCCTGTAGAGAAAGCCCTAGATTACTCCGAGCAGTGAGCGGAGGTGACGCAGCTCGTCCCTCCAGCACATCGAGGAGGAAGAAAGGAGGGGTCCTCCGCTCACAGGACCAGAGCCTAATAGCAGGGTCCGCAACAAGCCCCCTGCACCCAGTACGACGAGGCCTCACCTCAGTCCTGAGTTTCCAGGAGTCTCATCTGCATCATTTCCTTCTCCAATGATAAGTGCTGAGAGCCGTGTGGAAGTCCTATGGAGAAACGCCCGGAGAACGGCTGCCCCTGTATTCTGTACACGCTGTTACGCTTTTTATTTTTTATTTTTTTGTATGTGAGAGACCACAATAAAATAATGAATCTGACCTGCCGCCTGCATCATTACAAGCTGCACTCGGGGCGCAGGAAACGGGATGATTATGGGGCTTATTCACACGTTCTGTCACTGCACCAAGGCCTGATGATGGAGGGGTGACGGCTGGACGGCGGTCTATGGGGGAAGAGCCCCAAGACTCCCCCATTATTCAGCTTTGTTTTCACTATTACAGATGCAGACATATATATATATATTTTTTTTTTTTTTGTTTTCCTTGATGTTATTGCTCATATTTTCTAACACCTAATTCCATGTCTTCGGCTGTGTTCACACATTGTGGTGTGATTTTTTTTTCTGCCATTTTACGATCTCACAAATTGAAAGAGAAATGATTAAGTTTTACTGTGATTCCTAATATCTTGGCAAAAAAAATCTTCAGAATAAACCTTTTGTTTCATGAATTTTGTGCAAAATAAAAAACACTGTTTATTTTTTACCTTTAACCCTAAGTTGTAAAATTTGTGGAAAAAAAAAAAAATTCCAGATGTACATAAAATCAGTGTGGTGGAGGACTAGAGGACATTCACACACAGTTCAGTGGGTAGAGAGGAGAGATCGCCGCTGCAAAAAGAAAAGGATTAAGCATTGAAATTCCAACATGATCTGTCGGCAGAGGCGGGAGCCCCCCATACACGTTAGACGGTGGGCCGACACCTGCCGGTTAGCGCATCCTGCATAGTCACAGCTGGTCCATGGAAAAAAATGTGCAAGTTATCTCTCCCCTAGAAGGAAGAGTCATCTGGTTTTGGAACAGAGCTAAGGTGCAAACCACTGCAACCAAGGTGAGCTGCAGGGTAAAGCATGGGGGAGAGACAGGACAGGGACTTGTGTTTTCTGATGAGGCACAGGATACTTTTCTGATTTATATCACCTCGGGGGGGACACAGAAGAGACCCTTGTGAACCTAATACTGTGCCGGAAGTGGAGCCGCTGTGCACAGGTTGCACCAATGGTCTGTCCGGCCCACCTTAAAATCAGCGGCGCCTGGAAGGGATGAGGAAAAGATCAGCAGCGCCTGGGAGGGATGAGGAAAAGAGCAGCGGAGCCTGGAAGGGATGAGGAGATCAGCGGAGCCTGGAAGGGATGAGAAGATCAGCGGAGCCTGGAGGGGATGAGGAAAAGATCAGCGGAGCCTGAAGGGGATGAGGAAAAGATCAGCAGAGCCTGAAGGGGATGAGGAAAAGATCAGCGGAGCCTGGAGAGGATGAGGAAAAGAGCAGCGGTGCCTGAAGGGGATGAGGAAAAGATCAGCGGAGCCTGGAAGGGATGAGGAGATCAGCGGAGCCTGGAAGGGATGAGAAGATCAGCGGAGCCTGGAGGGGATGAGGAAAAGATCAGCGGAGCCTGGAGGGGATGAGGAAAAGATCAGCGGAGCCTGGAAGGGATGAGGAAAAGATTAGCGGAGCCTGGAGAGGATGAGGAAAAGATCAGCGGTGCCTGGAGAGGATGAGATCAGCGGTGCCTGGAGAGGATGAGGAAAAGATCAGCGGAGCCTGGAGAGGATGAGAAGATCAGCAGCGCCTGAGAGGGATGAGGAAAAGAGCAGCGGAGCCTGGAAGGGATGAGATCAGCGGAGCCTGGAGGGGATGAAAAGATCAGCGGAGCCTGGAGAGGATGAGAAGATCAGCGGAGCCTGGAGGGGATGAGAAGATCAGCGGAGCCTGGAGGGGATGAGAAGATCAGCGGAGCCTGGAGGGGATGAGAAGATCAGCGGAGCCTGGAGGGGATGAGGAAAAGATTAGCGGCGTCTGGAAGGGATGAGGAAAAGATCAGCGGAGCCTGGAGAGGATGAGGAAAAGATCAGCGGAGCCTGGAGAGGATGAGAAGATCAGTGGCGCCTGGAAGGGATGAGAAGATCAGCGGTGCCTGGAAGGGATGAGGAGATCAGCGGAGCCTGGAAGGGATGAGAAGATCAGCGGAGCCTGGAGGGGATGAGGAAAAGATCAGCGGAGCCTGGAAGGGATGAGAAGATCAGCGGTGCCTGGAAGGGATGAGAAGATCGGCGGAGCCTGGAAGGGATGAGAAGATCGGCGGAGCCTGGAAGGGATGAGGAAAAGATCAGCGGAGCCTGTAGAGGATGAGGAAAAGATCAGCGGAGCCTGGAGAGGATGAGGAAAAGATCAGCGGAGCCTGGAGAGGATGAGGAAAAGATCAGCGGAGCCTGGAAGGGATGAGAAGATCAGCGGAGTCTGGAGGGGATGAGGAAAAGATCAGCGGAGCCTGGAGGGGATGA
>VIAB01004602.1:26779-40114 GCA_009801035.1 Oophaga pumilio | reverse complement strand
GCATGGGGGCCTAAAAGGCCCCCAATACGCATGCAAGGGTTAACTAACAGTTTGTCTGGTGTCACCAGCCCCCCCAATCACAGTAATCCATCCTCCTTTGGCACACGCCTGTGTGATGACAGTATGGAACTTAGAGACAATGTTATCCCTTCTGCATCCTCTTTTGCTTCCTCCTTTCGCTCTGGAGGCTATTCAAAGTTGCTCCAGCATGTTGATAACCGGAATAGTGATGCTGATGTCAGCGTCATCAGCACTAACCATCTTAGTAGCCATTTTTAAACTGTGCAGAAGGGTGCAGAGGTCCTTAATCTGTGCCCACTCTGTAAAAGTGATATGCGCTGTGTTCGTACTGTGTTGACCCATGCTATATGTCAAGACCTACTGCATCTGGGCTTGTTGCTGCTGCTGCAGTCGCTGTAACATGTGCAGAGTGAAATTCCACCATGTTGGCACATTGCATATCAACCTGTTAACTGGCATGGACACAGACCTCTGTATCAATGCAAGTCAATGACCAGAGTGGTGCGAACGGCAGAAATGAGCATACAGCTTTCGTGCTTTCTGTAGAAGCTCACCTCTGCCAAGATAGTGGCATAGAAATCACCACCAGGTTGAAGACATGAGCCATGCAAGGCACGTGTGTGAGTTTGCCTCAGCGTAGGGCCACCACCAGATTCGCACCATTATTGGACATGGTCTTCCCTAAGTACAGGTTCAGCGGAGACAGCAATTGCTCAAACTCAGACTGGAGAGCTCTCCACAACTCTTCAGCTGCGATATCCAAGGCATATCAATTTTAACACTGCCTGATTGTGGTGAATAATGGCTGCGCAGTACAGAGGTGGTGGGGATTCACTCTGCACTGTTAGAATGTGTGTCTCACTAAGGCAGAGTTGAGGGTGCAGATGGAGGTCCTAGAGGAGGTTGAGGAGGCAGATGCAGTGGAGGAAGTGTGAAATACAGAGGTTTGTCCTGCAAGTCTTGGGGATTCCAAGACTTGTGGAGCAACCCCATCCCCGCCTGCCCCACAGCAGCTAGAGTCACCCAGTGCCCAGTCAGCAAGATGTAACGCCCTTGGCCATGCTTTCTCATCCAAGTGTCTGTGGTAAAATGCACCCTTGCAGACATAGATATAGTCAAGGAACGGGTGATGTTGTCTGCAACATGCTGGTGTAGCACATGCACAGCTTTCTTAGAGAAGTAATGGTGACTGAGCAACTGGTACTGGTACTGGGGAACTGCGATGGCCATCAGCTTTCGGAAACCATCTGTATCTACCAGGCGGAAAGGCAGAATTACCGTGGCCAACAGATTGGATATGGTGGAGATCAACCTCTTAGCTTTGTCATGTGTAGGAGGAAACAATCTTTCACATGACCACAACAGTGGCACTGAGTACTCGCTGCAGTGTTGAGAGAGGCCTCTATGTTCACACCAAGTGGAATCTACAACATCATCATCATCCTCTCTGTTATCCCATTCCTCACCCTGAGAGTCACCCAACCTCCTATTCCTGCCCTGACAGCATAGTACAGCCTGCGTGAGCCTCAGATATTTGAGTCTCATCAGGATTACCTCTACTTTGGGGTTGACATCTGGTGAAAAGGGTCAGGATGCTGCTCGGACCCTACTTCGTCCTGCCTCAGATCTAAGGTAACAAAATTTTGGGCATGAGACTCTAGTATAAATATAGCAATGCTAATTGAAACCAAATTTTTTGTGTGTGTTTTGAGGCTCAACTCTTTTATGATAAATGCTGTATATAATGTCACTGCTGAAAAAAATTGCAGTATTACAAAGCCAGCAAAATATACTGACTTCAGATGGACGCATAAGACTGCACTATAAAAATAGAAATGTGATTTATTTAACATACTTTTTTTCGTGGGGAGTTTGAGGCCCAATTGTAGCACGCTAAATGGCGTATAAAATTTTACAGCTACAAAAAAAGACTATATTACAATGCCATGCAAATTTGCACACCTCAGATGGACTTATCAGACTGCAGTATAAATATGGCAATGCGACTTTTTTAAACAATTTTTTGTTTTGGGGTTTTGAGGCCCAACTGTAGCACGCTAAATGCCATATAAAATTTCACAGCTCAAAAAAGAGGTTGTATTACAATGCCAGCTCAGATGGACGTATCAGACTGCAGTATAAATATAGTAATGCGATTTTTTAACAATGTCTCAGTTTTGAGTCACAACTGTAGGATTCTAAATGCCATATAATATTTCACTGTTCAAAAACAATTGCAGTATTACCATGCCAGTCAAATTTGCCCAATTGAGATGAACGTCTGAGACTGTAGTATCAATATAGCAATGCTACTGAGATCCATCCAAGTGTGGCTGTATGCTTTTGACGCACAACTGCTGCAGTAAAAATTATGTATAATATTTCTCTGTTTAGAACAAAAATAATATTATTGGCCCTGAAAAGAGGTTTTGGTATCAGTTACAGGATGCAACATAAAGGACGTACAATTAACCCTATCCTGTAATACACTATCCCTATTGATTATAATTAGCCCTAAGAAGGGCCTTTGTTGTTCTTCACAGAAATATAACTGTGGTTGAATCCCTGGCTAATATGCAGCTACAATCCCATGGGGCAAGCCAATCACAGTAATGCCACAAACAAGATGGCTACGGTATTACAGTGACTGGCAGGCAATCCCACATGTTCATTGGCTGCCTAAAAAGTGACAAACATGTGAGGTGGGGACTCGAGCTCCCGCTTGAGCATTAAAACTATACTGACCGAGTAACGAGCATCCCGAGCACACTGATGCTCGAGCAATTAACAAGTAGTGACGTGCACACTTGCTCATCACTAATCACCATACCTATATATGACCTCATTGCATGTACAGTCATATAGATCCTTATATTAAAGGACATTACACTGTTTCCCTTTAGTCCTATATAGCCTCATGTAATATCTGCATCTGTAAATGTTTTCAGCTATAAAATATGTTTAATGTTTTCCACAAGAAATACTTGCTGTGCATTCGAGAAATCGGTTTTTCATTAAACACTTGATCGGGGTTACATCTTTGATGATCCCTGAAAGTAATTCATTTTGTAACATTTCATCTGTCAAATTGTATTCCAGTAAAATAACTTAGGATATATTTAGGTGACATAAAAATAATCTTTATAATACAAAATATCTGTAATCTATAAAATAAAAACAAGAAAAAGTAAAAGACAAACATTTGTGCAGCCATATAGTGTTGCAGCAAGGGTTGCAATCAAAAGTAAGGGTCCTTTCACAAGGAAAAATAAACTGCTCGTAACAAGCGCCAATCATCAATATATGGAGTTGATCAGTGCTAGTTCACCTAACATTTTCAATAACTTACACAAAGTAATAATGCTGAAGACCAACAATGAATTTCTGTTCACCTCAAAGATGTGTTCAACCACAAATTCCTATCTTTGTACCCTCTCTTTGAGTGCAGATTTGGTGTAAGGATGATTGACTGTTTAGTTGGGTAAATAGATTTTCCCAGGTAGTCCTATGCAGATGACTAGAACAATGTATCTATGGATAATGTTCTCTCTTCTAGTCACCTCACTGCAGCAGCCAATCAGAGGCTTCAGTGGTCTGGTGACATCCGGATGATGGGAACATCACTTTACAGAGCCGGTGGAGACCTCTGGAGCAGTCTGTCCTGGATCTACCAAACTGATGAAAGATATGTATTTGTGAGTTATTTTGAATGATCCATGACTAGAATAAAAAAAATTCTGAACATCAGACAACACTTTTAACATAATTGACATAATTAACGTAAGTATAGTAAATCTTTTTGCTTTTTTTGGAAGTACTTTCCAACTATCCCAGAACATCAAGGAGGCTCAGACAAAAAAGGAAGACCTCCTGGATTCCCAGGGTAGTTGGCAAATCTTCCATGCGGAGTTATTTCACAAGCTTTAGGTGGCACCCAAATGCACATTCAGGAAACTTGAAGAGAATGTGGATGAGGTGAGACCCAAGATACCGGCATGGCTGTGTGGAAACATTCCTCCCAAACAGCCATTGTAAAATAATTTTTAAGAATGACGTTTCCCTAGCCCCAAGTGTATGAATATACCCATTTTAAGTCAAAACAAACATTTAGTATTTTGGTATTTTTTATGAAAAAGAGAAAAGATATAATTAGTAGTGGACACTACAAGTATGTTATTCGTTTATATGTTTCATTTAACATAATTAAGTTTCAGTCTGGGGATTATTTGTATTTATGTGTGTGAGTCCCCACTGAAATATTTGAAAACCACCAATGTACATATTATAGTTATTCCCTGATGACAAAACTATTCTAGAGGTCATTGTGTCATCATCAGTCATAATCAACCTCCCAAAGTCATCATCATAGCTTTAAATTCCATGTCTTATTATCTGGGAATGTTTTAAGAATAATTTGCTGATTGCTATATGACTATGTGCACATTTACATATGCTAACCAACACCCCGGAGTTAAAATGGTTTTGAGTTAAACCAACAGATGTGGGATAAGGGGGTCACTTAATACTTGTGGATGATTATCACTTATAAGGAACATGAAAATAACTGTAAGGGTATGTTTCCAGGGTCAGGAAACAGTCCGGATTAGCTGCGTGTTTGACGCTTTGCGTTGGCGCAGCGTCAAACACGCAGCGTCCAGATGTTACAGCATAGTGGAGGGGATTTCAAGAAATCCCGTCTCCACTATGCTTCAAAACACGCAGGCGGAAGACCTGCGTTTCCGGACATGCGGCGCGTCTTTTTAGACCGCAGCATGTCCTATTCCCTTGCGGCGACGCTGCGGCGCCGCAAGGGAAATAACACAGGGCTATGTGGCGCTGCGGTCATTCCGGATGTGTTCTGGATGTGTTCCATGAACACATCCGGAATGACCGCGCGTTCAAAAGGGGGCGGGGCTTTGGGCGGAGCGGAATTTCCGCTCCGTCCAAAGCGCTGTGTTTCCGGACCATGGAAACACAGCCTAAAGCATTCTAACGTTTAGATCTAAGAGCAAGGAATTTTCAATGACAAATAGAAAGATGACCAAACTAAACTCTTTAAAAGGGAAATCTATCCAAAATGGAAAGAAGATCTCAGCTGTGGCATCTTTGATCATTGTTCTTGTTTTGGGAAGCCTTTAATTCAGCATTGTAATCACTATTGATCTGAATGCTCCTTTATTTTTTCTAGGATGTTGTGCCTAAGAATTTACAATCCTTTCTAAAGAATATTTTGGGATTTTTTTAGCAAGTGGGGGAAAGTATATGCAAAACGATATAATGTTTATATACCAAAATTAATTCAGGAGCTTTTTAAACTGTTCAGTGTTGGATCATTAGAAGTCCTGAAATTAAATCGGTAGCATTTTCTAGCTTTTACAGCAAGTCTAATTGACCTGAGATGGCGGTTTCGGAGGACAGCAAGCAATACTCAGAGCTTAGGGGCCCATCAACCGAAGCTTCTGACTTGTCTCTTTGTCATGTCAAAAGTTTCCTTCTAGTGTAAACTACATTTTTCTGGTTAGCGAATAAAGGTATCACTCTGAGAATACTTTTGTAATTTTTGGGCTTAAAAGTATTTACATCTTCTAGTGTGTAGACCTTTCTCTTCAAAAGTGGTCATAACTGGTCACAGAGGGCTTTACACAAACTTGTGACTAGAGGAAATGTACCATGATGTCAGGGTTGGGCATACGTACAGGGGTTGTCCAGAGATTACAATTCCTTTTACATAAATAATATGCACGAAAAACTTTCTATGGTAAATGAACAACAATTACATCAACACTTTTTACTATGTACTAAAGCTATTAGAAAACATTATCCAAGAAAGCTTTAGGACAGATGTCATGGCATGAATGCTTACTTTGCAGTATCCCCCTCCCCCGTACAAAACAAACCCTATGGTCATTAAATACAGCTGAGGAATAACCCATGTAGAGATGCAGACACCTTTTAAACAATGGTATCTGCATGACATTATGACGAAAGAGCAGAAACACGTGCAAGCAGCAATGTGCTGGAATTTGTAACTTCAAACAGATGGTTGCATACTTAAACACAAAATAAAGCGGGTTATTTCAGCATCAGATATACATATGTACTGGCTCGCTGGACACAGTTCAAGGTTAGGTTTTAAATGCCCAATCAACATCCAATCCCTCAAGGAAAATTAGAATTTTCAAAACAGAATTCCTGCTGCTTTGTGAAAGGAGTGGTTGGTACTATTAAGGTTATAAAGAAAAAAGGGTTTGGATCTACAAACATTTTTAATATACCTTTGGCCTTAATACAACGCACAGATGCCAGGAGAAATGGCAAATATAATAAGAAAATGAAATACAGTTTTTGATTGCAGTGACTTAATAAACTTTAGAGGCCGAGTGGGTTCAATAGGTTCCAAAGGAATTATGTTTTTCGTGTAATGAAAGAGCTGAATATAGACTGCAGGTTTAGGACAATAACGAAGGATAAAGTTGTTTTGGTTTTTTTTTTCAGTTGAGTTGAAAATAACCATCGAAATGTCATACAGTTGTAATGTACTTACCTCACCAGCTGGTATTCTATCACTTCACACATGCTGCCGACACAAGTCCATGATGGTCTCATGCAAGATCAGAAGTTCTTACAGTCTTTCTGTGTCCTTCGCCGAATGACCAATAACAGCACTGAATGCTCTCTATAAATGTTTCCTGCGCACATTTCAGTGCCAGTTATTAATTTAATTTGTTTCTGTGCTTTATACTGAGTGTTGTACTTTACTTATATCTCGGCTTATTATGACCCTGCCTTCTGGATATACTGTTGACCGTTCCTGGACTTGCATTTATACTGGACATTGATCTTTGGTTTGCTTTTAAGCTGTGTTGGGTAGTAAAATGGGAAATAAATGGGGAGAGAAGCATAGTTTTAATGAAATTGGATGAGAGGAGCACAGTGGGTAAAATATTGGGGGGAATAAACAGTGGGTATTTTCAGATAAGGCTAATGTAGGTGTTGTGTCCTACACATAACACGATCAGGTGAGTTTAGAGTCTATCTAAGTTATGCTGAGAACTTAAATCACCAGTAGAGTGTGTTGGAAAGCACCAAACCCAATATCATTTTTATGGTTTAGTTATAAATTCCAAATGTGCAGGACAAATAGTGTTGGTCATAATGAGGACAACTATATTAAAGTTTCTTTACATACTCAAGATGATAGGTTGAAATGACTGGGAATTTCATAGTTGTCCATAGTCTCGATAGTATGATCTTAGTTTTGACATTTGTTTTTAATATGTACAGTTCTCCTAAAATAAGCTATTATTCCTGGGTGTAGTCCTCAGTGAATCATCCAGTGTTATGGAAAGCAGGTTATGGGGGGCTAAATTCACTCAAGTTTCCCATCCATAAAAACTCAGTGCGGTGTAACCATATTAGGTAAAATGCAAAATGCATAAAAAGTTTTAAAGGATTACTGGTATAGAAAAAGAAGGTTCTGATGTGTCCTAGGTAAAAAATAGTCCTGACCTCCTCTAACAAATTGAGCTGTTGCCAGCACCCACAAAAAAAGACACTAGTTGGAATTCCACCCAAGTGTGCAAGCCTCCATAAATTCCACAGCGTTTATAAAAAATCTAAGTATAATAAATTGTTCCATCTGTTATCAAAGATTTATCATGTACATTTCAATCACACACGTATATCTATTGCTTAACTGAAAGCAATCCTTTGCAGGTGGAGATCTGTAGACGAGATCTGCCATACCTTATTAGTAACGTTATTAATGTATGTAGGTATAACCTGGTACAATAAAAATGTTTTGGAATTGAAACTAGATATTCAATTGTACAATGATCAACGATACATAAGATGTCCATGGGCAGGGGTGGAGACAGACAGAAGAGAAACACTGTGAAAGAACAGTATATGGGCTCGTTTCCAGTTCAATATATCATCATAATGCACAATTCCACCAACTCTGAGGATAGAAGTGGGCCTCCTTACCTCTTGGGCCCTTGTGTAGCTGCACTGGCTCCACCAATGGTAGTTCCACTGTGGAATAGTGTTATCATCAATATTTCTAGGTTCACATGAGAATATTTCACCGTCCGTACCTACGGGCCGCATTACCTGATCTGATGGTGGGCCTCCTGAGATAAACTTACACTCTCTGTTCTTTTCCAATCCCTTCCTTGTAATTGCGGAGGGGTAATGAACCTGTTAGCGCTCCCCAGAGATGTAGATTTTAGTCTGGAAAGAGGATTCGTATGTTCCCATGCAGACAGACTTTTCTAAGTGAGGATTGGCATAGATAGGACCTGGTATATGAGAAGAGCCTTAACGTGGCTACCAGGTACACACAAATTGCCCTTTTTATGCACTAAGACTTCTCAATTTTTCATATTTCTAAGGCAGTGATGCAATTCATTTTTCATATTTCTGTGTCCGCAAGCTATAGCGCTACAATGTGCTACCTTTTATTCTTGAATGTGTATGAGTTGGTAACTCTAGGTTTAAGCACCTGTTCATACTAGATCTATGTTTGGTTGTGCCGGTCAGTTTTTGATATGTAACCATTAAGATCTGTGTGACCTGAAGAGGAGAGCAGAGCTCTGTAGTGCTATATTACAAAGAGAAGAACAGTTCTGACCTTCGCTGGGAGTGTTTCCTTTTTCTTTTGTTCCTGCAACATGTGGCTGGCTTGGTCTATTTCATGCAGAGGAAAAAAGAAATCCCCCCCAGAGACAAATCTATGGTAACAGCCCCTTGATTAAGGTGGAAATTAGCACATACATTTTACAAGGTAATATCTCCACAATGGAGAGGAGAAATTAAAAAAATAAAAACTACCTTTCATTTAGCTCTGCAGCCATTATTCCATGATGTGGCCAGTTTAACATTCTCATATTAGTGAAAGACCCTCTTAAAGAGAATCTGTCAGCAGGTTGTTGCTATGTAACCTGAAGACAGAATGCTGTAAGGGTTAAAAAACAGAATTCAGGGATGCCCCTCTGATCAAGTTCCCTGGTTTTGTTTGCTTGCTATGATTATTTTAGCACAAGGAGCTAATCTTTCTGGGTAGCCTGGTTGTCTGACTCCGCCCCCTCCTGTGATAAGCACCTCACTGTGTATAGCCATTGTATATACTGAGCTGTGGGCGGGGGCAGCTTTCTCAGCTTTGCTTCATTGCTAAATCTAAAAACTGTGATTTTGCCAGTACCACTGTGTAAGAGTAAGAACGTGGGATGCAATTACTGGATGCAGGCAGAGCAAGGGTTAACAAGTTTATTTACAGGGGAATACTTCACGCATGGAAGTAAATAGTTAAACAGTCGGGAGATTGAGGGTTAGTCAGGGGAGACAAACGGTACATTAAAGGCAAAGGATATAACAACGGTTCAGATGACAGCAGTTCGTTAGCATAGATGTAAGGCAGTCCTTAAACTGCAGCTCCTGCTGTGAACTCAATTGCGCCACAACGGCTGGTGCGGTGTCCTCTCTAGTGGGGTCAGGTAGATGACAATACCCCGTCTTCGGTCGGTCTCCGGTACCTTCCACTGCTCCTTGTCCATATACTGCTGTGGCTATTAAAGGCACGGGCCACAGACCGGTACGAGCCCAACGTGGCTCCTTATCTGTCTTAACTGATGTAGTGAGGTCACAAAGGTCAGGACAACTATTCTGTGTCCATGTCAGGGTGCGATTTTCAGTCCTATGTGGTCTATCTTAGGCAGTGCGTGTGCGGTACTCACGGTCAGGTCGTGTACGGCACCTGGTACTCTCTGACTGTCACTGGAGACACACCACACGTCCTGCTCAAACTGGTCCCTGCTGTTGGCGGCGGGCGATGCTGGTCTGCCTGGCTCTCTTGGTCTGCTGCGACACCCAGCTTGGCTCCTCTCTGGGTGCATGGCTCTGTACGGCTCTGCTCCGCATGGCTCTCACTGCTGGCATGGCTCTGCTCTGCTGACACAGCTCTCTCTGCTGGCACAGCTCTGCTCTGCTGGAACAGCTCTGTTCTGGACGACTCTCTCTACTGACACAACTCTGCTCTGCAGACAATGGGGGATCCTTCAATACAGCTCGTCGCCAAGTCAGGCCTCTCAGGTGGGGGATGCAGTGCACTCTGGTCACCGCTCTGCGCCCTTCTCTCTGCTGCGCTGTTCCTCACCAGCGCCAGACTGCAGTCCTTCATGCTCTTTTTTCTTTTATCCCCCTGCTGCTGCATGCCCTTTTCTGGCTCTCCCCGGCCCTTCCTGTCAGCAGGAAGCTCCGTCTCCCTAGGGCTTCCCCCAGGTTTCAGAGGAAGGTCCGCGCCTCTCAGGCTTCCCCCCAGGAACAGAGGATGCAGCCTTTCAGTTCTGGACCCGGCATGCAGGTACTCGCGGTCCGGTCTATCTCCTTACACTCCCGCTCTCATTTAACTCGCCCTTCCATGGGTGAGGATTCGTCATACTCCAGGATGCTCACCTGAGGGCCTACAGCTGCCAACAATTTTCGCAACTCATCCTGCCTTTCTGGCTCCATCTACTCCCAGTAAGGCTTGTAGACATCACTCCAACTTTTGAGTGAAGTAGTAGGGACTCTAGTCACTTTTCTCACAACTTCTGTCTCATCCAATTTCTCGGCAATATCGGTCAATTTCTCACCTTTCTTCTTTTTCCTTTTCTTAGCTTTGCTGCCAGCAGACGGTTCGTCCTTTTCCTTGTCTTCTTTGGAAACCTTAGAGACTTTTTGCTCGGACTCCTCAGTCAGTGGACTAAGTACTGCAATTCTTCTTCAAAGCACCCCCTCTCTTTGATAGGCGCACTCCCGTTGGGACTGAGATTGGATGAATTAAGATCATGTAGACTGGACCTTTCGTCATCCTCGCTGGATCCTGCGGGTGTCACTTCCCATTGCTTTTCGGCCACACTCTCTGCTTCACCTGGCTGCTTTGTCTCTTCCAACTGGTCAAAATCTCTGGGGCTGTCGGGCGGCAAACTTTTCACTTTATAGAGTGAAGCCAGTGGTTTTTTCTCTTCACAAACGGGATTCGTGAAAGTGGGCGTACTGGGAACTCTTCGCACTTGTTCCTTTTCTATGGGCTCCCGTAACAGGCAGGGAGACAACAGGCTTCGGTGGATCATTTGATTAGACACTTCTTCCCTTTTGGGTTGGTCTTCACGGATGGCACCTTTGGATCCAGTTTGGAGTGTCCCTAGACTCGCCTCTTCATATTCTGGATCTGTCGGAGGTAATGTCTCAGGACCTTCTTCCTCTTCATAGTCCACCGTTTCTGGTGGGAGTATCTCCGGGGCACCTTGCAGGTCTTCCATTGGATCAGGGTCCCCTGAGCTGATGGCCGGCCAACTGTCCACTTCAGAGGACAAGTCAAGTGATTCTTCCTTCTCACAAACAGGAACATTGGGAGTGGGAGTTTCAGGGACATCTGGCTCTTTCTTTTCTTCAGGCTGAGTCTCAAAGACAGAACCTTCGGATCCAAATTGGAGCTCCATCATGCTTGCCTCCACACGCCTGCCCAAGCAGGCATCTTACCATAGACAGTCGACACCTTCTCCATCTCTTCGGCCACAGACCGGTAAGAGCAAAATGTGACTCCTTAACTGTCTTAATTGATGTGGTGAGGTCACAAAGGTCAGTACAACTATTCTGTGTCCACATCAGGGTGCAAGTGTCAGTCCTATGTGGTCTCTCTTAGGCAGCGCGTGTGCGATACTCACGGTCAGGTCGTGTACGGCACCTGGTACTCTCTGAATGTCACTGGACACACACCACATGTCCTGCTCTCCCTGGTCCCACCGCTATTGGAGGCGGGCGATGCTGGTCTGCCTGGCACTGGTACTCCTGGCCGCAGCACTCCTCTCTTGGTCTGCTGCGACACTTGGCTCGGCTCCGCTCTGGGTGCACGGCTCTACACGGCTCTGCTCCGCACGGCTCTCACTGCTGGCACAGCTCTGCTCTGCTAACACGCCTTTCTCTGCTGGCACAGCTCTGCTCTGCTGGCATGGCTCTGTTCTGAACGACTCTACTGACACAACTCTGCTCTACAGACAACAGGGGCGTGCTGCTCTCTGAGCTGTTCCCCACCGGCGCCAGACTGCAGTCCTTCACGCTCTTTTTACTTTTATCCCCTTGCTGCTGCGCACCCTTTTTTGGCTCTCCCCGCCCCCTCCTGTCAGCAGGAAGCTCCGTCTCCTTAGAGCTTCCCGCAGGCTTCAGGGGAAGGTCCGCTCCTCTCAGGTTTCCCTCCAAGAACAGAGGATGCAGCCCTTTCAGTTTCGGACCCGGCTTGCAGGTACCCACGGTCCGGTCTATCTCCTTACAGTTGCACCCACTAAACTAAGTGATACATCGGTGGATTCAGGGTCTCTACTGCTCTCAAATGAGGAAGCAAAACATGCTGTTAGATTCCCTTTAAAGGAATTAATTTCTATTCCATCCTGGCCTCTTGATGAACTAGATGTCACATAGGGGGAAAGGTTGATGTAGAAAGATTGATAATTTAGTATAATAGAGCCACATTGAATAGATTGTTGTATCATGTAGCTGTCTTTCTCTTTTGTATATATGTATTCCTATCATTAAGTACTCTGTCTTCATGTCAGCCAGCATTTATATTATATAGTAGCTTTTTTGATAGCATATACATATTTCTTGGTACTTGTTTTTCATTCTAGTAAATGGCTTGTTGCAGGCTCTCTTGTGTGAGGGGGTTCTTGTGCCTTTCAAGAGAATTCTAGGCAAATAAGAATCCAGCCAAAATTGATCAAGGGCTCCATGTCCATTATCTAAGTGCCAACCCCACAGATTAGGCAGGGATTATAAGGGGCGGACATACTGGAGCACATGCAGATGTCCATTCCATTCTTTGGATAAATTCCTGAGGATGTATCATATGTACGGCGTTCATCGCGGTGAGTGCTGTCAACCCAGGAGCGCATGCACCCAGGTGGACAAATCAATACCAATGCAAGTAACAAACAGATGTCACCTAAGGACATAAATTAAGAATTTCCTATATTATGTATATAAAAATGCTTCAAATTTAAATTGATTCTACCCAGAGGCACAAGTACAGAAATGATTATATCAAAATAAATACACATCATTGTGTTAAGAGCATACTTCCTGGTATTTCATATCACCCTACAAACTAGTAATCAAATCCTAAACATATTTACCAGCAGGGTCATATATTGATCATGTATTTGCCAAAGTGCGAACGCAACCTCATCTTGATGGATTGCGCATGACACATAAATAAATTCAATATATTAAACGTGTCGAATAGAGATGAGCGACTTTGCCTTCGGGAGGGTCGAGTCGGGT
>VIAB01004602.1:0-13427 GCA_009801035.1 Oophaga pumilio | reverse complement strand
CTCAGAGAATCTACCCTGCAGCGCTGGTTATACTGATCAGAAACCACAGGTGGCGTCACGAACATTCTATAATTCCCTGTCAATATTCCCCCCTTTGAATGAGCGCCCAGGGCAACGGACCGAGCTGCGCTACCCGTGACCTCTCCCCCATTGAAGTGAACGGGCTCGGTGCCGAGTACCCCAAAAGCCCTGGTACGTGCGACTCATATTTTTCTATCTAATTTTCCATATGACTAAAGGGTAACCTATAAAAGAGATTGTCCTGGCTAATGATATTAATGACCTATCTTCTAGCTAGGTCTAAAATACTAGAAAGTTAGAGGTCCAACACCGACTACCCAGCTGATCAGAGGAGGTGTTTGTTGTTGTTGAACACCTACAGATCTGATTATAGGTTCAACACCCAACACCCAGCTGATCGGATATTAATTACCTATCCCAAGGCTAGGTCATCAATATCTTAAAGTGAACCTGTCAGCAGGATTGTGCACAGTAACCTACAGACAGTGTCAGGTTGGTGACGTTATACTGATTACAATGATACCTGGATTGATAAAATCCGTCTTGTGGTTGTTGTTTAATCTGCATTTGTTGTTTTCAGTTAATGGGATTCTTGTGCTTCGGGGTGGCGTGTGGGTGGGACTGTGGGGGGTCTTCATGTCGTGATCTGCTTACATATGCATCTGTATGGCTTATGACAGGTCACTCAGTGACCTGCCCCCTATTTTACATACTGAATATAGTATGGTTTGAAAAGTAAAAATTCACATTCATAAGCCAGGCGTCAGTGGCAGCACCTGTGTGTAGCATGATACAATGGATAATATTCATATTTTCATTTTCTTTAGACATATAGACATATTGCGGTCCGAAAGATGCCACTGCGTAGGCGCAGCTGCCGGATCCATTTTGCTTGAAAAAAAAAAAATTCTTAACCCCTACATGACCGGAGGTATTTTTGTTTTTGTGTTTTTGTTTTTCGCTCCCCTTCTTCCCAGAGTCGTAACTTTTTTATTTTTCCGTCAATATGGACAACTGAGGGCTTGTGTTTTGCGGGACAAGTTGTACTTTTGAATGACACCATTGGTTTTACCATATCGACTACTAAAAAACAGGAAAAAAATTACAAGTGCGGTGAAAATGCAAAAAATGTGCAATCCAAAGTTGTTTTTTGTTTTGCTTTTTTACTAGGTTCACTAAATGCTAAAACTGACCTGCCACTATGATTCTCAAGGTCATTACGAGTTCATAGACACCAAAAATGTCTAGGTTGTTTTTTATCTAAGTGGTGGAAAAAAAATCCTAAACTTTGTTAAACAAAAAGAAAAACAAATTGTGCTATTTTCCGATACCCGTAGCGTGTCCATTTTTCATGATCTTGGGTTGGGTGAGGGCTTATTTTTTGCGCGCCAAGCTTACGTTTTTAATGATATCATTTTGGTGCAGATATGATCTTTTGATTCCCCGTTATTGCATTTTAATGCAATGTTGAGGTGACCAAAAAAACGTAATTCTGGCATTTTGACTTTTTTTCTCGGTATGCCATTTAGCGCTCAGGTTAATCCTTTCATTTTATTGATAGATCGGGCGATTCTAAACGTGGCGATACCAAATATGTGTATGTTTGACTTTTTTATTGTTTTATTTTGGGGCAAAAGGGAAAATGATTTGAACTTTTAGATTTTTTTATTTTTTAAAAACATTTTTTTTAACTTTTGACATGCTTCAATAGTCTCTATGGGAGACTAGAAGCTGCCATAACCCGATCGGCTCTGCTACATGCAGGCGATAATCAGATCACCTGTATGTAGCAGAATACCTCACTTGCTATGAGCGCCGACCACGGGGCGGCGCTCACAGCAAGCCGGCAGTGACAACCATAGAGGTCTCCAGGAGACCTCTAGCTGTTATGCCAACCCAGCAGTGACCCGCGATCACGTGATGGCTGCAAGCGCGCTTTAAATACCACTGTCAGTTTCACACGGTGGCATTTAATGGGTGTATTATTATGTCCAACATTGGAAAGGGGTTAAACAAAACTATACTATATTTCTAGGGAAAATGAAAATATGCATATTATTCACTGCATCATGCTACAGCGCAGGTGCTGTCGCCTGCCTGATGAATATTCTTTTTTTTTCTTTCAAACCATATTATATTCAGTATGTAAACTAGGGGGCAGGTCAAGAATGGCAGAGGATCCCCAAATCCAGGTGTGAAAAACTTGTTACATCATTCCCAAGAAGACTCATGGCTGCATTAGCTCAAAAGAGTGCTGTTGCTCAAAACTGAGCAAAGGGTCTGAATACTTATGACCATGTGATATTTTATAGTTTATTTTATAGTTTTTCTTTTTTAATAAATTTGGAAAAATTTCTACATTTCTGTTTTTCTCAGTCAAGATGGGGTGCAGAGTGTACATTAATGAGAAAAAAAAATGACCTTTTTTGAATTTACCAAATGGGTGCAATGAAACAAAGAGTGAAAAATTTAAAGAGGTCTGAATACTTTCTGAACCCACTGTATGTTTGAGTCCCCGCAGCTGGATGTCTCGCTACTTAGTTCAACAGCCACAACACATAAAGGACTGCCTGTCAAACAGGGATTCCGGATGATTTTTGCCACTCAGACACAAAATAAAGGCCACTTTGAGTAGCCAGTGGCTGATTTGAAAAATAATAACTCCACTTACAAGCGGAATCATAGGCCATTGGTGATTAGCCACTACTTGCAGTCAAAACCCAGTCTATTAGTAATCCATTAGTGTGTATGTAAGGGTGTGACAGACACTGTCGTATACCTACCCCTGAAGACAACAATCTTCAGTGAACATTGACTTGGGTTTTAGTGCGTTTTAATGTATGATGTGAAATGTGTAAAATGTAATGTAAAATGCATAAAGTGTTATAGGTATTGATGCTGCTGTTTGGAACAATATTGGTGATGTCTAAAGTAATCTGGTTCACTCAGCATAGTGGTAGGGACTGTATAGAACATGTTTTAGTGTTTAGTTTGTGATAAAGATAAACATTAGGGCAGATAGGTAGTGGTGGGCTTTATTAGTGTACACTATTGGAACAGAATAGGATACAGTTAAATGTTTGGGACCAGCCCTGCGTGAGATGGGCCAAAGTCAAGCAAAAAGGGGAATCACTTACTGGTTGTAGTAAGACTGAGTTAGTATGTGAGGTTCGCATCAATTGGAAGTTTAGGTGGCAGTGAGCTGGAGGCACATGGAGCACATAGTGTTCTGACAGCATGAGGTCAAACCGAATTTCCTGTAGACATTTCTGTAATGTCTGGGACCTATGGAAAGATCTAGGCACCAAGAAGTGTGCCTTATTTCCTCCCATATAGAGTAAGCCAGATGGGGAAAAGTAACAGATCTCAGGAGTGCTGTGGAACAGGATGGGAAATCCCTGGGGCTGATAGGAGGATCAAGCATAAGGATTGTCCAATCTGCACATGAGCAGGAGCTTGAAATGTGCTGTGTTGATGAAACTGGAACTGGAGGGTGCTGTGCACGAAACTGCGTGTTAAAGACTAGTGTATCTGAACTGTCCAGTGAAGTTGAACTTGTTATAACGAACCGGTTATCCCCTGGTGTATGCATGGATGATCCTGGACCTAAGGACATGGATGCAATGGAGGCCTCCAGACTAAAAGTGAGTGCAATGCAACATTCACAGTGCACTACATATGAACTGGGATACTGTTTGTGGGGTGCCAGGGCTTGGAGGAGCAGCAGCACCTTACATGTCTGTCAGAACATACTGATCTAACAATTATCACCTAACTACTGAACAGATGAAGACTGTTATCTGCGGGACATTGGACAGCTGTCAGTCATGTGATTTGCCATCAGATATCTCTCCCACTCCTCTAGGCACAACAACGCTCGGCCCGGCTGAGCGCTCATGAGTTCGCAGTGAGAAAGTCTTTTGTAAAGTTAAATGGCAGTGGCTTAATCTCCATGTGGAACAAAAGGATTGGCTGTTGAAATTCAGCAGTATGAGTCCTTCTCTTTCCCTACATCATCTGTCAGGAGAGAGTCGGGACATTACCATAGATGTCACATGTGGATGATGCCACAATACATGGTGTTGGTAGTAATCCTACACTAAATGAAGACATATACTCAAAAATTGCCCATGAAAAAACATGACTGCTTCTCGATCATACTAAATCACATCAAAATAGGTATATATTAATATACCCAAAAATGAGAGCAGATAATAATATATAATTAATTATTTTTATTTGTCAAAAAACAAAATTCAATTTAATGCGTAACAAAATTAGACAATATTAATTCAAGTAACGGTGCAAGATAAAAGGGGACAATTCGCATCCATAGACTATATATGCTGCATGGTAACGGTTCATAGGTTCCTCATATCTATAGTGGAGAAATGTCCAACAACATGTAGCTGCATGAGGATATAATAATAGTCTGTGCCTATTTGTACCTAACAACCATTTAACAAAGTGACAAATGTCACTAACATTCAAGCTGTAAAACAAAAACGGCCAGACATGTACAAAACTATATGAGGACAACCGAAGCCATTACCTGTGTTTCAGCAATCAGAAAGAGTGGTTGGAGCTCCTGTCCCTCGGCCCACTAAATGAAGACAATAATATTTATGACTTACAGAACTGTGGAAAAGTTATAGGCAGGTGAGAAAAAATGCCACAAAGTAAGAATTCTTTCAAAAATTTAAGTGTTACTAGTTTATTTTTAGAAATTAACAAAATGCAAAGGGAATGAACAAAAAGATCATGTCAAATCAATATTTGGTGCGACCACAGTTTGTCTTCAAAAGATCATTAAAGCATCAATTCTTCTAGAAACAAGGATTTAGATGTCTCTTTCGTTCATTCACTTTGCATTTTTGAAAATTAGTAAAAATAACATAATACTTCTCATTTTGAAAGCTTTCTTACTATGCATCTTTTTTGCTCACCTGCCTGAAACTTTTTCCCAGTGCTGTAGATATCAGCTTCATTCACAATGCCACGATTTGTGTTATCACATCTACATCTCGAGAGACAACCAAAGCAAATGAGAAAACAAGAACAAACTAAAGATTGAGGATCTGTAAAAAGTCAAATCATGACACCAACAACAATATGGAAACACGAAGCCGCTCCATAAAACCAGGCAATGCAGACTTTTCTTCTCTTCCACCTCTTTTCTATAATTGTCTTACTTGCTAGAAACAATTCCATGAATGAAATGTGCCGCTGCCCAGAAACCCTGAGCTTCCTGCATTTCGCTCTTACGCTGCAATGCTCCTGGGGCACTTGTTCGCAGGATGCCAGGGTCGAGAATTTATAAAGTTCATTCTTCTTTATATAAAGTTCTTGGATTCTTTGCAGTTTCACAAAGAAACATTTCAGTCTTCTTATATTTAGAAGAAAGATAATAAACATGACCCAAAAACGTTCAACTGGAGAATGTCAAATGCCAGGGTCTCTTTTTTCTAATGTGATAGCGAATGTGGCATCCAATAGTATAGTACAGGGCTATACTTTTCCCTTGGGAAATAATATAACAGCTGACCCTACTTATCTCTCTTTCTGAAAGGGGCAATTAGAGGGAACACTGTACAGTTCATGTTCCCGATATTTATGGCATCCTTAATTAACTTCAAACAAGTGTATAACCGTTGTGCTAGATAACCCCAATCAGCCAGTTATATTACTGATACATGAAAATAACTGAGCTACAAACACGCAGATAAGTCTTTTCTTAAGGCCATTAGAAAAGTTCATGATTCGGGATACTCTGCTTGTCCCATGAAACAAAACTATTTTGTGTGATCGTTTGTAGCTACTGCAATTGGAAAACCAAAGGATTGCAATAAAATACAGCATCTGTTCTTTTTATGAAGGAAGTTAATTGCTGAAGTGTCAACACTTATTTGTATACTTAGCATATGGTAGAACAACATACGTTTATATGTAAGGAGAATAATGCCTAATAATCATTTTTCCCATTATGTGAACCCAACCCAAACCTACACATCATAGCTTCTAAGCTGAGCCCAAAAGACACTTTTACTTAATGAGGACTTGTCAACAGGTTATTCGACACCTAGCTAAAGGCATGAATGTAAAGCCTTTAATGCTTGTTACATTCACACATTGCTAGTAATATTTCATTTGGGCATTTTTGAAAAATTAATTATTGAAGTTTTAATCACCAGTGCAGTGGGTTGGCCACTGCTCTTCCAGCTTTACTATGCTCTAAGCCTTTATACAGCCCACCACTGGCCTCTGGGTTGGATTGACACCTCACTCTTCTCCGGCTCCGAATGACATAGCGAGAGCCGGTCCATTGAGCTTTCATTGTCATTAGGAGCTCACTGCACATGTTCTGCACTTTCTGATGAATGGAACCTGGGCAATGATGGCTCCAGCACATGGAAGACAGGTCACTGATATCAGAGTGACCTGTTAATCAAAGACAGAAGGCCAGTGGGGTAAAGAGAAAGAGTACAGAAAAGCTGGAAGTGCGACAGTTGTTTCACATTTCGGTCATAGTGTCAATGTGCTCCTCATGAGTGCAGTACTCTGTGGGCGTCATGGTTAACAATGTGATACTGATCTTACTCCTCCCTGGAGGGGTATTGATGCCAATTCTATGCCTACAAGCTGAGAATTTCAGGATCACAGTTTTAGGATCACGGCTCTTTGAATAGAATGAAAGTGTCATGGAAGCTTTTGCCTACGTATTACTAATTGTTTTCCTTATATAAAAAAATAACAAGGACAAAATTTGATATAGAATATATACGGTACCTCATCTTGTAAGATAACAATTGTTTGATTTCATGCTTTATTGATCCCATTTGTACGTTAATAAGAATGTATCTTAAGCTTCCACTCTGTGGGAACGTAGCCTTTGGGAATAGTATAACAGGAAACACTGGTCACCGCTCACCTGGTTACAGCTCCAGTGTAAAAGAGAAATGGCACGACCTCCTACTCATTTAATAGCCACAGTGGATTCTATCTACATGGAGTGGTTCTTGCTCTACATTACCCTTCATGTCCATGTGGACAGCCAATTGGTTTCAATCAGAATTATTTAATGCTTCATGTTTACAGTGTACTGTAGGTGATTCAGATATATTGGGTACCTGCTACCATGAACCCCACAACTGATGGTTGGAGGATACTTGCTACCACAAATCCTACAACTGATGGTTGGAGGATATATCTGGATACTTGCTACCACGAACCTCACAACTGATGGTTGGAAGATATACTGGGCACTTGCTACCATGAACCCCACAACTGATGGTTGTGGGGCTACCATGAACCCCACAACCAATTTTTGGAGGATACACTGGGTACTTGCTAAGACAAACCCCAAAACTGATGGTTGGAGGATATACTAGGCACTTGCTACCAATAACTCCAAAAGTGATGGCTGCAGGTCTGACAAGCTATGATCACTTATTGTAAGGTGTTACTTCTAGAAAATAGGCGTTGTCCAAAGCAAACAATTTCTAGGCATACGTGACTAATCACAGCTGCACTTACAAAAAAGGAAAATAAGCAAAAAGCCATCAAATATTTTCACAACCCAAGTAAAAACTTATTGCAAATGTGATTATGTCTGAAATTGTGGGATTGGCATTCTTTCAAATAATTATAGGTTTCCTATAGATGTGAAGCTTAGCCTCAGTACTAAATCTGTAACCTCTACCTCTCCTACCCTCGACCGTATCTGCGTCAATTGGTCTCTTGCCAGTGGACCTTTATGATGTCTAATTAAAAATTACATAACCTGACAATGACCCTTTCATGTGCGTATTTCGATGTTAAAGGTTCTGAACTCTCCACACTTTTGGGAGTGACATTGTGTTAGGGGCTCGGATTAATTAAATAATATCCCAAAAGTGTTAACAGAAAATTGCTTCGCTGTGTCTTGGGCTCCCAAACCAGGACATGTTGCACAATGAATGTGTTTATCTGGTCATGACTTAATCCTACGAAAATGAACGCTGGAATACTTCTGGGTGAATTGTCAGCACGTACAAAATATTTATTGGATGGAGCTAATATTTTTTTTCTTCCTAATCAGATAACCCTGGGCTTGAAATTAACTGTTTTATTAATATTTAGCCTAAGACAGCAAAACAATGGCTGTTTAGTTGAAGCTTTAGGGATGGGTGTTGAGAAAATAGCTTCCTTGTATTATTTCCATTCAGTTTCCTGCCTGCTTCATCATTGATGATTGTGTTGGGAAGGAGCCTGCAGGACAAAGATTACTTTATCAAAGATGAAACTGGATTGTTTCCTGTCCGGTTCAGATGGGCTCTACACATTACATAATTTGTTACATTTTCAGATGTAAGATGATTACTACTGGAAGCTGTCATTACAGTTTAATGCAAAACCGATGTTTACTGCCCTGTTATCCATCTGCTGAACAGAATTGGGGGCCGGGGGTGTAATTTTAACCCTGAACTCTGATTAGTATAATGATTATTATGCTGCAATGTATGCCAGTCCGTAGAATAAATATTTTACAAATGATACTGTTGTCATATGATCTCATATTATAACATTGGATGAAGCTATTATGACATATGGTCAAAATAGAGTCGCATTGAAGGACAATTAATCATTCTAGAATTTCCTTCATTTTTCCAAATTTGTGGATGAGCTGAATTCCTTTGCTCCGAATGAATAATATGATGAGCACAATATGTGTTCTTTTATAAGGCCACCTATAAAGTTTATATTAGGTGCATCCTGATTAATGCATGTGCTTAGCATGATGTCATCAGGACAGGACTAATGAGAAGGAAGATGGAAGTCCAAATGTGAGGCTATAGCAAGTGTGTTACTGGACAATAGGTCCTGTGGGCTGCCATGTTGTGCTACTGTATGAGGACTTAATACAGCATATGGCAGAACATGCCACAACTGTTTTATTATGGATTCTGCATAAGGCGGGGTTCATATATAATGGCACTGCATCATCCTTTCCATCTAAAAGTTTAATAAAAATGCTGGATGGAATCTAAACTGGTGGTGAAACCGATCCCCATTGTATGCAATGGGACCATTCCCATCTGTCCGGTGCATCAGTTTTTACGATGGTCAGGTGGCAATCTGATGGCCTGGTCACAATATTTCAGTATCACAAGAGGACTCAGCAATTGACGTTGGCAGACAATGAACTAGTGACAAGGCATCAGCATTTATATGTAGTTTTTCCTTGCCTGTAAAAAAGTGACATTTCTGCAGTGCCAAGTACCACTTGTTACCTTAGCATTATACCTTTTACTTTGGCTAATCCACCACAAGTCCACCTTCACACGTCTGTGTTTCCAGTATGTATGGCATTTGTTTTCACTCATACACACGCACAACCATTATAATGTATAGAGCTGCTGCATGTCCATGTTTTCACACCGACCGTGTTTCCGTGTGATCCACACATGGACATGTCCATTTTTTTTCGGCAGCACAGATGACAATACTTACCGCACACTTATGACATAAGTAATTAATAAAACTGCCTCCTTGCGACAGTCTATTAAGGAATTATGACTCATCTTAGATTTTGGAGTTTTTAGCTGCCAGAGCTAAGGGGAGGGGATTTCGGTTCAGCCCAGAGGGGAGGAGGGGAGTGACCCAAAGGAGTTAAATGCTTGTGTAAAGCGTGGCCTATTGGTTTTTCTCTGGGTGGTAGTGATGAGGGGACCACAAGCCTCGCATATGGCAGCCCCTCCCTTAAAAGTCAGGCCTTTCATCTACTGGTAACTGACCCATCTTTTGTCCTATCACTATCTGTAATTGCATATCTGACCATTGTATTTATGTAACCATCGTGTATGTAGTGTATTGTCTAGTCCATTTCAATGTTTTACTTCCCATGCTACTGGGGCTGGTTTCTGGCCCAATGTAATTTCATTAATAGACTGGGCTTATATCAAGCAAGGAACTGGTGGCAGTCCTACCGAACTGGCGGTGCTCTTTTTCACTGGTGGTAGTGAAAGGGGCCTTTCAGCCTGTCAAGTTTGTGAGCGAGTGTGGTGTCAGTGACTGCATGGGCCACTTCCTCTCACTCCCCGTGCCTCTCTGAACCTGAGTGGTCAGGGGGTGTGAGTGTAAAACTGCACCAAGCTGACCTTACGAGTAAGGGTGGTGCATAATGTCATGTTGGTGCAAGTGAGGATACCATACCATGTGATCTCACTGACGTAATAATCACATCAGACGGGGTGGTGAGGTGTGGGTTCATCACATGTGGTGGCAGCTGAGGAATCGTGCGTGATCTTTCTCATGTCATCCTTCACACTAAGGTTGTGCAAAATGCAAGCACAACACTGCATATTGCTTAAGGATTAGTTGGATGTGGCTGCTGATCCACCCACTGGCACGAAACTTGAGAAGAAAAAAAAAGTTAACTGATGAAGGAGTTAGAACAACTTCCGAAATGCTTTGTCAATAAAATTCCCCTCTTTCCAATCTCCTGGTTACCCTGTTTCCTCTGGATCCAGCAGCCCCCTGTAAAAACCTCCTTTTCTTTCAAAAATAATAGCAAAATCAGCCTTTATACACCCTCCTCAGATGAATCTGTGCTGTTACTCTGCTCTTCTTCAGCTGCAGTGGTGACATCATATCTGCAGTACTCACAACCGTTGCAGTCAGTCACTGGGCTCAGCGGCTCTGTTGATGTAGATAATGCAAGCCGCTGAGCCTAGTGATTAGCTGCAGCACTGTCTATGTGAACTCACCACTGCAGTAAATCAATAAAGACAAAAGTACCTAAGTATCTGCAGGGAGGCATTGCTAGACCAGAAGAGGGGGAGAAAAAGCTTAGTTTATTTTGTAAGTCTGCAAGCTTGTGGACTAATAGAATTTGATGCAGGACAACTACTTTAAAGAATAAACATTTTTACTCTAAGGCTACGTGCCCACAATCCGGAATAGCAGCTTTTTGGACGCAGCTCACCTGCGCTGTGACCAAAACACTCCATTCTAGGTTACAAGTACAGTGGATGGGATTTATAGAAATCCCATACCCATTGTGCTTCTATTTGACGCTGCGTAAACTGGTCTACGAGCCGCAACATGTCAATTATCTGCAGCGGCGTAGTCTCACCCATAGCCATTCATTAGATGCGCAGTAAATCTGCATAGTTCAATGAACACATGCATATATACCTACATGATTAGAACGCAATGTTTTGGATGCAGCGAAAATACGTTGCGTCCAAAATGCTGTGATATCCTGATCATGGGCACGTAGCCTTAGTCTAAGATTTTTTCAAAAAGATCTGCTGCCAAATAAACTTCTTCTGGTTAGGCTTTGGTTACACCAGCAATTTTTAACCTTATGATGAAGTAGAACAACAAAATCAACAGATGTGGTGGATCCATCATGTGATGGAAAATCAGAGGCATCTGTCATGGCATCCACTATTGTACTGGACAAAAATGAGCAAAAATGAACAGCATGCAGCATTATTTTGACTGTCACTGAGGCTCCAATGTAGATGTGAAAATAACCTCATAATAAGACCTATTGTTAGTAAATTATATACAACTGTCAACTTTTTGTTAATTTCATTACCCTTCTAAGTACGGAAGATGAGTCGTTATTTTCTTTTATTAAAGAAAACAATGTTATTGCATGTATTGCTTATTTATTACAGTATATCTTTAATGGATTTAATATAATAGTCCAACATTTATTTCACTGAGCAGGAATCTCTTCTGGCACTGTGTTGCCTCTTAGTGCTGCACTATATTCTGGCATGGACTAGACAAAGAAAATATTTTAATAGCACATAGTGCATTGGTTAACCTGCACTATATGTGACTTTGCTTGTAAATATAAGAACTAGATTTTGGAAATGATACAGCAATGTTTTAGCACTTGGAATGATCCGATGATGAAATCATACAGATAAGCAAGTAATTATTGCAAATCCTTTTACTTTTACTTAATAGAACAGTTTAGTTTACAGTCCCAGAATCTCCATCCCAATAATAATTGGATTTTATAAACTGGGCGTCTGTGCTGTCTATAATTAGGAATAGTTATTGTTAACTCAGTTATCTTCATCAGTGGTATAACTACAAAGTTATGGGCCCCAGTGCGAACTTTCAAATGGGGTCCCCCCCATGCCAAAATATTTTCCACCCAAATTCATATTATCCTTATTCACTTCGCACATTATAGCTTTGTTGCAATGTTGAATAGTCTGACCTCAGTGGCGTAACTATTCGGTGCCCCATCCTGGTATATATTTGTCCCCCGTACTGCCGTTGTTCTGTAATGTATAGAAAAAATATACTATTATACTCATCAGGGGCTTCCATAGAAGTCATGGGGATCCATATAAGAAGTATAATGCACACCCATAATCCTCCATATAATATACTGCACAGTTCATAGTCATCCATGTAGCATAATAAAATGCACAGCCAATAGTCATCCATAAAGTATAATGCACAGCCCAGATCCTTGATACAGTGTAATGCACCCCATAGTACTTCATAGTAGTAAAATACACCTCATAGTCCTCCTATAAAGTATTATTCACCCCATAGTCATATATAGTATAATGCAGCAGCCCTATAGGAGTATAACATTCAGCAGCCCCATAGCATTACAAAATGCAGCAGCCCCATAGCATTATAAAATGCAGAAGCCCCATAGGAGTATAAAATTCAGCAGCCCCTTAGCAGTATAAAATGCAGCGTATGAAAGTGATGTCATACGTCAGCGACATACGCGTTGACATCAGCTGCTGGCCTGTGATTGGCCAGCGGCTGTTAACTTGCCGTGCGGGAGTAATCTCCTGCACGCCAACAGATTTTAACTTTTGCTGGTGTCGCCGTCGGCGTGCTTCTGACCTGCCGTGCAGGGCCAGTTTTAAGCAAAGTGGGACCCTAATCAAAGTTTAAAATGGGGCCCCAAATGCTAACATATTGCACATCACACAGAAGCATTTCGGTTGTATTTACATGCGCTGAGTTCAGGACGCTAAATGAGTGTGATCGACAATTTTGAAATCGTTCAACACTTGTTTACCGACCTCTTTCCACCATCTGAGAAAGAATGATGGGAACAGAACAATCACTCTTAGATCAATCTGTCCCCATACAGTATCATGTTATCAGCAGCATATCTGCAGTTTTCACAGGGCAATGTGCTGCTGAGAACAATGATTTTTGTTCCGGCATAAACAATCCAATCACTTGATGAATATGCAGCATTTTGGTTGTTTAGTATAATATTCCCCATAGTTCTCCATATATTATAATGTGCACCACAGTCCTCCATATTGTAAAATGCACACCCCATAGTCCTCCATGGATACATGCACGCCTGTCACGCTGTCTCTGCATACATGAGGACCGGGGTCTATGCTGACCCTAAGCTGGGG
>VIAB01004601.1:50628-63033 GCA_009801035.1 Oophaga pumilio | reverse complement strand
TATGTGTCCAATTTTAACGTTTTTGGTAAATAAATGTTAAGTCTCATTATCCCCCCCTTTTTTTCTTTCTATGCTGCTTTATTGAATCTACTTCATAGGTGGTCTTTTTGGTATTATTGGTTGCTTTAATTATAAACTAGATGTTGGCCAAATGCTCATCAGGTCAGTTGCTATCTTTTACAACTTCCCTATACAAGTGAGGGAGAAGAAGAAGGCACTGTAGCTGAAACGCGCATTGGGGTGGTGGCACCGAAGCTTTCAGGTAACTATGCTCTATACAAGATACATCTAATACTCCTCCTTACAACTTTTCAACATTTGGTGTGTTGGTCCCCTTCTGGATTATCTAGTACTACTTACCAGTTCACTTAGTGTCAGACTGTAGAACATTGGGCCCACCAGAGGATTTGATTCTGGGGGCCCACCTTTCTCCCCCCACTCAAGAATACCAACCGCACCGTGTTACATCCTGTGTACTTTTCACATACTTGTGTATTATGTCTATCTATGCTTTTGCCAATCTGTAGTTGTGGTGCCTCCTTTTTTGGCCATTTTCTGTCATCATCCATTTTAATATTTTTCAGGTATGTTCCGTTTTTTTTATAATTTTTGATTTATTAAAAATTTTACTTTTTAACCTTACAATCTTGTTCTTGAGTGCATGTTTTCCATTATATGCTCTTCTATGCTATTTTGCACTGAATTTTATCACATAATCCTTATTTCTATATAGTGGTCACTTGGCTGTTTTATCATAAACTGTGATTAATTGCCTGTTTATGATTTATTCAACTAAGGATTCTACAAAATGACTGACTGGTAATAAATGTCTACACGTTTATACCTTGATATGTATGGTCCAACCTTCTCTTTTGATTCATGCATCTCCAACATACTCCCCCCCCCCCCCCCAATAAGAAGTGGGATGATTATATTTCACTCTGAACACAATGCTTATATTTATCCATACAGAGACAAGTGAAGTCATCATTAGCAATTAGGAAAATTGCCCACTTACAGGTTTAGCATCTGATCTTAGCTATTAGCTATGCTTTTGGTTTATGAACACAATCGCATAGAGAAATACACAAACTTGTAGAGTGCAGAACATCGGCACATCAATGACACTTTACCCAAGTGGGCCCATAGTTATTATTATTAATATTTATTTATATAGTTTTGAATGGTTCATCAGAGCTAACATAATAAGAAATGTGCTCTTGGCAAGACAGTCTGGAATTTCTATATTTCAAAGTATACACACATGCCTTCATTTCTAAGCTGAAAAAATATTTAATTTTTGAGCATTTTTTTTTATAAAATAGTTTATGACTAGCTATAATAACCACAAAACCTGCTGTTCAGGAAACACTAATTCCAATGTTTCCATTATTGTGTAAATAATTACTGACAAATTCATGAATAGATACACAAACTTTTTATCTCCTTTTGTATTTATGTAAATATTTTAATTAAAAGATATCCTGAAAAGTAGCACAAATGTATGCTGTGAACTCACCAAATATCCAATCTTCGGGTCAATTAGTTCTCAGTAGTCAGTTTGTACTCACCATTGTCATCAAAGTACTGGAGTGGAAGCTCCATATCCTGGTCTCCTGGTTCTTGGCTCAGGCAACAAGCAGGCATAAATAAGAGAGGCAGAAGAAGAGTCCATCCTGGTGACAGCATGGTGCAGTTTAGTGCATCAGCAGTGAAAACTACATGCCAACTTCAGAGCTTGAAGGTTCTCTTCCTTGTGACAGTGATGTGCCAGCTATTGTAGTCAGTGTGCCTCCAGATATAAGCTTGAGGGCATCACACCTAAAAGTGCTGCAGCACAAATGTGACCACATCGATGTCTCACTACTGGATAAGGTGTAAGGACAACTTACATAGGTACTGCTTTAATACAAGAAGAAGCACTGAGACCTCCATAGAAGCACATGTGGCAGTCAATGCTTAAGTCTTGGATCCTCCATCAGAATGACTAGTATGAGGACCTGCAGAGGTGACACGCAGGAAGATGCCTTTGTCCTTCAGGGCACAAATTATGAGGAACTCTCTAAGGATTCCTGGGCAGGACCACAGCTGAGCAGCTTCACCTGAAGGGTCAGGCAGTGGGAAGAGGTGTTACCTCTATGCAGAGAAGGTAAAACTGGGGCTTGTCTTTGCTAATGATGGTCAGGTCGCACATCCACAAGTTTGGTCTTGTATGGGGGCAGATACCATGTCCTAAAGTGCAGAAAATGCCTTGCTGGTGTCAAACCATGCTGCTTTTTACTGGCAGCTCCTTTATGTAGAGGGAAGCAGCTGAGCCTTTGGCAATAAAGAAACTTTAGCAACAGACTGCTTATTTTTTGTAAGTTTGCTCCCTAGTGTGCCTCTTTTTATCCCTCCCCTTTTCAGATTTTTTCTACCATTCGCTCCCTCCACACTCTTTTCCTATATCTTTCCATGTAATCCTTCCCCAGCTCTCCTCCTCTCTCCTCCCCCTCATCACTCCCAGTTTTCTTTTTTTTTTGCTATAGTATTCCACCCTTCTCTGATGCTCTCTTTCTCTTGCTCTCCCTTTCATTATCTTACTCTTCTCCCCTCCCAGATCCCTCCTCTAAAATTCACACCACATTCCTTTTCTCATCACTATGTAGTAGTAGCTATTAGTGTGTTGTGATGGGGGAGTAAATGAGAAGCTGAACATTTGCTTCTACTTACCTTAGAAAGGTAAATCAGAAGTTATTGCACACGGATATGTTTGTAATCCTATATTCCTGCTCCCTTATGTTCCCCTGGGAATGACAGGGTTAAATTTACAATAGAAGCCACTGTGTGAAATTTAGCTGATCCATAAACTCCCTACTACTTGTCTATTCTAAGGCTGCATTCAGGTTGTAAAATAGCAATTCCTGGCCCACATCCAAAGCGCGGAGGCACACTGGTGTCATATTATAAGTCATATTAAGAACGCGCATTTTTATTCAGAGCAGTTAATCAGTCAAGCTTCCAAATTTAGTATGAGCTCATATTCCATACCTCATTGTCCTCGGGTAAAATTCATTTACTTATAGCTGCACAGATACGGCCATTGTGCCACCACTGCTATCAGGTTGATGATTTCATGGAATCTAAAATGCATTTATCCCTAAACATAAATGAGAAATGGGAATACAGAAAGTCCATTCAGTGAAGTAATGTAATGAAGACAGGTGAAGTGGGTACGATGATGACAAAATTCAACTATAAATGAGTTGGATATATTAGGCAGCAAAAGTCTTGAAGTCTTGAAAAGTCTTGAAGTCGATGTGGTGAAAAGAGGAAAAGTGGGTTGTATCTGAGTCACTGACAAGGGCCAAATTATGAAGGTGAATGGCTGGGATGCATTGGATATAACCTATCAAAAGTGGCCAAAAAAGGGCAACTGGCGAACCTGTGACATGGTCATGGGTGTCCAAGGCTCATTGGTGTATGTAAGGAGCGAATGATTGTCCAATCCCACAGAAGAGCTACTGTAGAGCAAAAAACTGAAAAAGATAATGCTCTCTATGATGATGTCAGAACAGAGACTGTATTGAAGATTTCTACATATGGAGCTGAGTAACATAAGGTAGTATGAGTACCTACGCTAACCTCAGGTCCAGTGTGAAAGGTGCTTACAATTGCCACATGCGGCACAGAACTGGACAATGAAGCAATGAAAGAAGGTGGTCTATTCTGATGAATCACATTTTCTTTAACATCAAGTGGACAGTTAGGCGCATGTGCATTGCTTAACTGGGTAAGAAATGGCACCAGTATGTATTATGGGAAGAAGGCAAACCACTGGTGGCAATGTAATGCTCAGGGTAATGTTCTAATGGGAAATTTCGGGTGATGACATTTATGTGGATGTTACTTTAACATGTACCACTCATCTAAACGTAAAACACAACAATCAGTCAGCTCACCATTTAAGCTATGTGGACCAGAAACTCCTCAACATGGACATCAAAGACTTAGGTGGACCAAATTTGCATATGAAAAATGAAATTCTAGCAACAAGGAAAAATCCTTATAACACATCCAGTTAGTTTCATGTATGTTAAAAATCTATCACTGTCTTTCAAGTTTCAGACAGACATGTCCTCACTCATGGCCTAAACCTTGGGTCATGACATGTGGATGTTACTTTGACACTTACCACCTAACATTACAGACCAAACATCACAGACCAAGCACACCTCTTCATGAGACCGGCATTCCCTAATGACAGTGGCCACTTTTAGAAAGATAATTCATCCTGCCACATTGCTAAAAAATGTTCAGAAATTGTTTAAGGAACATGACAGAGTTCAAAGTGTTTAAACTTCCCAGTTCTCCATTTGATCAAACATCTGTGTCGATGGGCTACAAAAACAAGTCAGATCCAAGGAAAGAGCCCCCCCACGCAATTTACACACTTAAAGAATCTATGGCTAATGCCTTTGCGCCAGTTACCACAAGACACCTCTGGAAGTCTTGTGGAGTGCGTGCTTCCATGGGTCAGAACTGTTTTGGATGGAGGCTTAAACATTATATATATATATATCTTAAGAGTAGAATCTGCAGAGCATCGTACACCAAGAGGAGGGGCAAGTAGTGATGTGCCCCAGGGCAGCCTACATGGTGCATGACACTTGAGGAGTTATACAGATGCAAGACATTCACAAGAATCTTAGGAGCTGCTGTTGTGGAAACTGGAAAACAGTCCTACAATACATTTCCAAAATGTTAATACCCGTAGGGAAAGGAGTCAGAGTCGCCGAAGTCAATAACTCAATCACCTTCTTCACCTTGAAAAATCGTTGGAGATCCAGTCCAGTCAGATAGCAAGTCCATCAGACAACACATGGAGATGATTCTAAGGTTGTGAATGCAGACATTGGTGTACTCATTGGTTTCACTCATCTCTTCTTCTCTGTTCGTCATGTAGGAAGAATCATTGATGACTGGCTCAGGCAGATCCTCCAGATTAGACAGCTGGACCTCCAGAGGCTTCAGCCTCTCCATTTTAGCAATCTCCTCACAGATCTTGGCCTCCGCTCGATGTTTCATGTTGAGAACAACCAACTGATCAGGAGCACGTCTAGCCTCTGCAAAGTTACTTGTGTTCTAAATAAACCATAACATGTTGTTCTCCTCAGTGAGGAAGGCAATCTCCCCCATTGTGGCATCTTCCTTCGAGTAAAGGATGAGGTTGGAACAGTCAGTGATCTTCTGGCGGACCTGGTCCTTGTCATGCATCTCAGACACCTTGTACTAGTCCAACACTCTTTGTGGAACTCATCCAGCAGACATTTGCAGCTGTTCATATTATAGCTGATCTGTCTATGTCATCATTGCCAAAGAACAGAAATAATTGTAATATTATTTCGGTTGTTTTGCCTTTTTCAGCTGTTATGATCTCCTTCATCCTTCAGCCTTATTTAATTAATAGCTACCTTTCTAGAGTGACATATGCATACACTACGCACTATGCACACATGGCTTTTCCTTGGATGCACCGTATTCAAATAATGTTCTCTGGGACAGTTGTAGATCTTGGTTTCCAAACGTAGGCAACGATTTTGGACATGAAGGGTACATGTGATTTTGCTCAAATTTCAGTAATGTTCCTCCAACATTTGCTTGCCTTCTATGATATTTGCCTTATTGTGTTTGTCTGTATTTACCACAATGTTATAACTGAAAAGAATAGCAATCCATGCTTCGCCCTCTTAAATGTGTTAATATTTTTCTCTGCAAAATGTTTATGGCTGACCCGCAACGATAACAGCTCAACATAATATAGGTGATATACAGTATCGTTACTATAAGGACAGGACCACATATGGAGAAGTTATATTCTTTACAGTTCTAAGGACACATTTATTAATTTTGCAGAAGTGCTACAGAAGGTCCCACAGGCTTTGGAAATATATCCTAGAACATGCAAAAGACCTTAGATGCTTATAAACTATCTAACTGAAAATACCTTTCATACCCAAAGCTTCTCATTTACAGGGAATCTGTCACCAGGTATTTATTACCCTGAGAACAGCATGATGTAGGGGCAAAGACCCCGATTCCAGCGATATGTCACATTTTGATAAAATCACTGTTTGATCTGCTGCAGATCTACCAATCATCTGATGATAGAGCTCTGTATAATCCCGCCCCCATCCATGTTCAACAGCTTTCTGCCCATGCACAATGTACACAGAAAGCTGCCAATCAGTGGTGGGGTGGGGTTATACAGAGCTCAGGAATATGTTTGACTACCTGGCACAAGGTTTACTAGTTCTCTAATGATAATCTCCTGCTGATAAAATAGTGATTGTATCAAAACTACATTAAGCAGCCCTGTAAGTGACACATCGCTGGAATCAGGGTCTCATTATGATGCTCTCAGATTAGGTGGCAAAAACCTGGTAACAGATTCCCTTTAACCTAGAAATTACATTGTATGACCCTTATCATATATATCATGCATGAAGGTAGAATGTTTTCTTAATTGTGTTAGTAAACCTAAAAAAATGGAGATGCATGACTTCCTTCAACACAACTATCATGAGAGATTTGGGAAATTAAAAACTAGCTACTATATAGACAATGTAGAAGAATGATTGAAGACGTGAGCATGTGAAGGGCGAAAATCATACTAAAAGTCTACTCCCAAATACACGACATCAAAGTTTTTCAGCTATATACCAGACACAGACATCAACTCTCTCAACATGCCTGTTTTCACTACATAGGTGTATACTCCATGATTAACAATTCTGGAATTTCGTTATTCAATTCCTCTGTTATTTATGAATAAATTGACAACTAGGCATTACCAGTTGGGGACACAGGGCAATCAGTGCTGTCAGTGTCAGATCGAGTGGGGACATGCCCTTTGACAAGATGAATGGTAACACAAAGCTGCCCATTTAAGCTGGGGATTGCTATATGTGCTGCTACATCACGATATAATGCGCGGAATGGGGTCGCAATGCGATTCCTAAGTTACAGCAACTGCGACAAAAGTCGGAAAAAGTTGGACCTAGTAGGTTTGACGCAGTCACGGTACCTTATGGGCCTGAGAGCAATCCATTCACCTGCATTTTGTGATGTGGCAGTGGCATCTAGTGGTCTTTGGCCACGTGGCCGGTGACACAACCAAAGTCACCACGTAGCCCTAGCCTATCTCACAGATTTCTAGGAGGGCAATCCAAAGTTCTAAGAAGAGATTTTTCACCACTGTTATTTTATGGGAAATACAAGTACTTACGTATTTGCTGTAGGTTATATGCTCATTTTGCTTTTATTTTGGGTCTTGTATGTCAGTAGAGATGACAGAACATCTTTAAGTGCAAAAGCAATTATGCAGTTATGAGAATTTTGGGAATACCTATAATACAAGAAATTCTGTAAAGTTGAGTTGCGTCTTGTGAAGTTTTAATAAGGTTTGAAGCTTTATTAAGTCTTAGGCCGGAGTCACACATAACGTATAAAAATCGGTCAGTTTTTTACAGCCGAGAATCGCATCAATGTTTTATGAACAGTGATCCGTATGTAATCCGTTTTCAATGCGAGGATGCAATTTGCTCTCATCAAAGTATTCATGTGTCATCCGCATGGCATCCGTATGACATCCGTATAGTGAGATTTTCTCGCACCCTTGCAAAATGGACATATAACGGTTTCTCAGCCTGAAAATAATTAAAATCCTAATCAACAACCCTATTTATTGGCTCTACAACAGCTTACACCCTCCAATCTTTGCATTAGAGTCCATGCTTGTGTTGGGGTATTTCTGCTTTGTGTCAAACATGTCAGACAGACTTACTTTCAACACAACTGAGCGGGCGCTTTACAATTGGGTTTTGTCACAATGTTTTTGGGAGCCATACACAGTGATTGTAGATCCGAGGAGGTGGAGACAAATGTGGGTGCATCCGCTTTTGAGGAGACGGCTCACTAAAGGCTATTTCCACCGTCTCTATGGCTTTCTGCGTACCCATCCGGACAAGTTCTTCCAATATTGACACATGAGCCTTGCCACCTTTGATCTTTGATATTCTGCTGGAGATTGTGCGCCCTGGGATCACCTTTAAGGACACCAGGATGCGCAAGTGTATTTCTGCAGAGGAGCGCCTTCTACTTACATTACGGTATGTATTCTTCCTGTATGTTGATGATGTATCAAACCCCCTTGTTTATTTAATGCACTCATCCCTTACTTTTTGTGTTCCTTGTTATATATTTGGAAAATACAACATTTGGACAATCAAAATTTTTTCTGGTATTATGAAGTGAAAAGCCATTGCATGTAGACTAATGTTGGAAAGGCATGGCTTACTGAGTAAACAGTTTTTTTGGTGGAATGTATTCTCATTTTTTTTTCTTTTTTTTCTGCTTACTTTTAGCTTCCTTTCCATTGTGATTTCCTATGCAGCACAGCATCTAGAATTTTTAATAGGAAAATCCACAATCTCAGGCATTGTACTGTCTACGTGCTCTGAAATCTGGTCCAGACTACATCAAGTGGTCAAGCCAGAGCCCAAAATGGAAGACTGATTGCGGATAGTCCGTGGCTTTCAGGAGACATGCCAGTTTCCAAACTGTATCGGAGCCCTGGATGTGAAGCACATCCGTGTGCGTAAGCCACTGAACTCAGGGTCCCAATATTATAATTATAAACAGTATTTTTCTGTAGTGCTGCTGGCCCTGGTCGACAGTGATTACAGGTTTATAATTGTAGATATTAGGGCCTATGGAAGAACTGGAGACTCCAGAGTCTTCAATTCTTCCATTATGGGTCGGCGGCTGCGCAATAATGAGTTGGACCTACCACCACCACGTCAGCTTTCAGGGTCCAATATGGAACTTGTGCCTTACGTCCTGGTTTCAGATGAGGCCTTTCAATTAACCCGTCACGCCATGAGGCCTTATCCCCGTAGAACCTTGGACCACCGGCGCAGAATATTTAACTTACGCATATCCCACGCACGAAGATTGGTGGAGTGTGCCTTTGGCATTCTTTGTGCCAAATGGCGTGTCCCGCAGTCAGCCATTCAACTTAGTGAATCAAATGTTAATGAGGTGATTAAAGCGTGTGTGATCCTTCACAACTTTACCAGAATACATGACTGCTCATCATCTGATGGTGATGAAGTTGTGTTGTCAAATGTTGTGAGGCCTATTACGCATGTGATCCCTCCCCGTCGTCAGCCCTCTGGACTCAAAGTGCAGGATGTGTTGACAAATTATTTTGTTTCACCAGAGGGCGATACTCCATGGCAAGAGAATGCTGTATCTATGTTGTAAATTTGTTTTATGTTGTGAATTAAAAATCCTATTTATTATTGAAGTGTGTGGTCTGTTTCCCTTATAATGTGTAAACTGTGTAAATCAGAAGATGACCAATATCGTCATTAAATCAGACAGAAGTCATATAGGTTTGACTGTTTTTAATGTAAACATATGGATTTTGTAAACAAAAAACCATATTACTAGCATATGGCTTTTTTCCCCAATCCAAGTAGGCCGACAAATACTGAAAAAATTAGCATAACAAAAACAACAAAATAACAATCAAATTTGTTAATAAAAAATCAAAATAACAAAAACAATTTATAAGTTATGGTAGGTTGGTGGTGGTTATGGTGGGAGGCCAGCTTGAGCTGTTTAACTGCGTTTGAGGTGCAACTTGTACCTCACCCTGTGGGTTTACATATTCAGCCCAAGGATGGTGGATCTGGCCAGGATCCTGTGGTGGAGGAAAGAAATGGGATGAGGGATACTGTAGTGGATACTCCTGGATATTTGGGTACCCACGTGGTTCATAACACCCAATATGGCCATGTCGACCATACCCATGTTAGGATCAGCCTCCAACAGTGGGTCTGATCAAGTGGCCATATTGGGCAGGTGCATTATAGGCTGACATTTAGCCCTGTGTAAGCCAATGTTGGGTTGGTGGGGGATTTGACCTGCACTTGTGTTATTGGGGCCATTCTAAGCTGATTATTGGTGGACAGCTGCCACCGTTCCAAAAATTCAAATACCGTGTTGGGGTTATTGGGGGGTGTGCAGGCATCAATCAATATTTGAATAGCTCCTGCGGGCACAGGCTTCCTCAACATCATTGTAGGCAGCCCTGGTCAAATAGTTTAAGATCCTGGTATCAACATGTGATTATTGGTGGACAGCTGCCACCGTTCCAAAAATTCAAATACCGTGTTGGGGTTATTGGGGGGTTGCCGGCATCAATCAATATTTGAATAGCTCCTGCGGGCATAGGCTTCCTCAACATCATCGTGGGCAGCCCTGGTCAAATAGTTTAAGACCCTGGTATCAACATGCCTCCTGGTGTCAGAGGATGGAATGTCTCTCCTGCGTCGGCCACGGCATGGGATGACGGCAGGCTGTGGTGAGGTGTCCAGAGGCACGGTAGGGCTGCTGCTGTTTCAATGGTCCTCCTCTGGATGTTCCTCCAGTTGTGCTGATGCCACTGCTTGTGCTGGTGGTGGTGGGGGCTGGATGCAGCTGGAAGGTGCAGTAGATGGGCCAGCCACCTCTTCACCTCCCCCGACTGGATCAATAGGGGCCTCTGAGTCAGAGCCTGTTTCCCTCTCAGTTAGTTTGGACTGAGTGCTGTTTTTATGTGAAAAAAGAAAATAAAAATGTAGATGTGACCCTAACAGCATGAGTAAAATGTGGTGTGATGTATGCACTTACGGATTGAGATCCAGAATGGTAGCCAGAAAAGAAAACCTATCAAAGTAGATGTTCTTCCTTTTCGTCGGTGCTGCATCCCCACTCCTGGCTCGCTGCTGACGTTCCCGCCAGTACAGGTCTCTGATGCTGCGCCAGCGTCTCGTGACATCATTCACTGCAAGGTAACACAAAAAAAATTTGGACATTGAAAATATGTTTTTACACTATAAAATATTTTTTAGAGTGTCATGTGGGCTGATAATTTGCAAGTTTTCACTCAGAAATATGCCACATATTCTACCAAAAACATCACATATTATGATTTTGTGGTCTGATGGTAACACGTGTTACTTTGCTCAATAATATTAATAAAGGATAGTACTTACTAACTTGCTGCTGGGCCTCACGAGGTCTGTCCTCATAGTCTGGGAACATCTGGACACATATCCTCCTCCATGCTGCCTCCTTTCGTGCCCGGTCGGCATAATTGGTGTCCCTCTGATCCCACAGTTCTGGCCTCTCTTGGACCAGAACTATCAGCATCTCAACTTTGATGTATGTAAACATAGTGGTCTCCATGGAGGCGTGCTTCTGGGATTTTTGGAGCGCTTTCCAAGCTAATTAGCATGCCAAAATGGATGATTCAGTTTCCTGTCACCTGCAGAAGTCTTGCGTATTTCTCGCAAGTCACACGCATGGTCTGTGTGTAATCCGTTTTTTTCTCGCACCCATAGACTTGCATTGACGAGTCTCGTCCGATATACGGTGCAAATTGCAGCATGCTGCGATTTCACTCGCACGTATAAAACGGCCGAGAAAAAAACGGATGATGGGAGCTGCCCCATAGATTAACATTGGTCCGAGTGCTATGAGATTTTTTCTCGCTTAGCACCCGTCCGTATTTCTCTCTAGTGTGACTCCGGCCTTAGATGTAAACTGGGGCTCAATGTGATGTAAATTTAGATTAAGGGCAATGTATTGGTCATGATTCACTGCTTAAAACATTAAGAGCCAAGAAAAAGAAGCAATATCTAGCTAGAGTCCTGTTAGGCCTCTTTCACACATCAGTTTTTTACTATCTGTCACAATCCGTCAAAGTTGGAAAAAAACGGATCCTGTGCAGATTGTAAAAAACTGATGTGACGGATCAGTTTTTTTGCTGTATCCGAATGCCCCACCTGGTAATAATAATTGAAGCATGATCAGTTTAAAAAAACAATTCGTCGCTGGATTCCGTCATTTGACGGACAGCGACGGATTCTGCACCCATAGGCTTGCATTATAGCCAACGACGGACGGCGCTGGATCCGTCGCTGTCCCACTTTCGACGGAGACAAAAAATGTTACTTTGTCCGTCGTCTCCGCCCGACGGACACAAAATTTCCGACGGATCTAGTGAACGACGGACGAAACATGAGGCCATCCGTCGCAATCCTTCGCTAATACAAGTCTATGAGAAAAAAACGGATCCAGCGTCATCAGTTGCTGGATCCGTTTTTTTCTAAAAACGACGGATTACGACTGATGGCAAAAAAATGATGTGTGAAAGAGGCCTTACCTCTTGAAATTTCCAAAAGTCCAAGCTAACACGTACACAACTGCTATGCTATGAGTAATGAGACAGGTTCCTTATAGCGTCTGAAATATATCGGCAGTTGTATAATTGTCTATCATACATTTCATGTACCGTATATACTCATGTATAAG
>VIAB01004600.1:95930-106311 GCA_009801035.1 Oophaga pumilio | reverse complement strand
AGCTCATTTACATATAAGAAATATGTGGATTTCTCTAGAATAAGACATCAGATAGCAGATATCAAGGTATAACTCTATTCAGCTTCCTATGACCTGCATGAACATATTGATGACTTAGAAGAGTTGATCCTAGTAACAGATTCCCATTAAGTTGATAATTTTGTAAGGCCTGTGAATGATGTTATAAATATCCAAATGACCCTTGGCAGAAAAAAGGTTCCCCACCCCTGATCTAGACCATATATTAGTTTGGAGGATAAACTTGATGGGCAAGTATCTTTTCTGTCACTATATACACCGTAACTATTTATTTAAGAATGTATAATATAACAATGGTGATTCTATCTACTGTTTATTTTAATATTTGTTTAATATTTGTTGTTAAACCTATTAGCCAGTTTAACTAGAGATATGACAATGACAAGTCACTGAGTTACTGAAAGTTAGTCCTTTGTTGCAAAGGCATCAATGCATCCATGCTTTTTAAGCCTTCTTAAATTACAGGCTCCTCTTTTCTATTCAGCTAATCTAAAAAACCCAATAAAGGACCAGTGACACTATAAAAGCTACTTGTAAAGGCACGTTTTAAAGCTTTAATTAGCTATTTTTACAAGGCTGTATTCTCTGTTTCTTCAGCCTGTGGAGTCTCTCCTTGTGTTGATTAACCCCTTGACATGTGTGGCCAGAATAATATTGTGCCCAACATAGTATTTAGTGCACACTTTAGTATAACATAATAAAGCGTATATACTCTGCACCCTTTAAGTAATGTAGATATTATATGTTACCATATGATACACACACAAGTGCACAAGAGATATGATACAGCTCCACATAATGTTTCTCTTGGAGTAGTAAATATGAGCTGCTCTGCATGCAGTAGCACTCCCAAGTGAATACTTTAATGCTCTATACACTATAGGCCCGAATCATCATTTGCATTATTTTTGAAGTCATTTTTCTATTTTGTCTTCTGATATTTATTGACTTATTTGCAGCAAATTCTTAAAAACGGTGCATGTGGTTCATGAATTTTGTACAAAAACAAAAATATTCTTTACCTTCCTCTTTAATCTATTTTACTAAAATGTCACAAAATGTGCAAAACATTTTTTAGATGTACATAAAATCATTCCAGGGGGAATTGGAGAACATATGCATAATATTAAAAAAAAAATTCAATTAATGAATTAGCGGGAAAACATTTGGAAACCTGGACAAAATGACGAACATAAGAACAACAGGTGACCACACAAAAAGTAGACTTTAAAAAAGGCCCAAATTGAAAAGTGAATAAAGTGCAAATGAAAAAGGAGACAAAAATCCCAACAAAAACTAGATAAAACGAGGCCTGAAATGCAGTAATGAATGGGGCCCTTTGTGTTAACATACTGTATAATAACACTATATTCTGTACATCTTTATCCAAATATTATTAGCAAAAGCCATATCTTGTTTCTATAGTGCCTAATAGCAAAAGCTATAAATAAAAAACATATTGTCTACTTTATTAATTGGGCTGTTTATCTCTGAAAGGTCTACTGAAGAAATGATGATCACAAGGTGTCCTGCTGCATGAACCCACAGTGGTCATCTGTAATCTGTGGTGTAATCTGGTAGCAAGGTCTCAATTCTTCTGCAATACCAATGCAAGAAAAATGAGGCATTACAGAATTTCCATTCAAATGAATAGGCTATCCATGTAATACACGGATGTACTCGGTTCTTCATAGTGAGAAATGAGCGTTGGAACTGTTCAGAACTCTAGTAAACAGATGAAAGAGGCTTAATAGGGACCACAGTTTATACAAGGCATGCCATCATCAGAAAACGATATATTATTTAAATCAAGGGTTTCTGTTTTACATATAATTTATTTATTCATTTTAGATTAACAATAATTATTTTTGGATATCACAATCTTCGTTAAAAAAAATAATAATAGTAATTGGTGGTGAGACGTTGAACTTGATGACCCTAACTCTTTGCACACATTCATTAGATGCTTCAATACAAAAAATAGGGTCAGAGTCTGCTCATTGTGGGAAATGTACATGTATTGTTTCCTGAAACAACAGGAAGTCTAAAAAAGTCATGAAGTGTTTTGTATTACTAACACAATCATAATATTTCATGTTCTAATCCCTTTCAGGTGCTAAAAAATATCCTCAAAAATGTTTTTAAGTGTTTTAAAAAAAAAAGTAAAAACACCCTTCCAAAACCCAATATTCCCAATGAAAAAAAAAAGATTTGATCTGGAGAAACATAATTGTAGCTTAAAAATGTCACATATTTGGTATTGCTAGTGTTCACCAAAAAAAACCAACAAACTATACAAAAACACTAGAATTGCAGTTTTTCTTCATCTTGGTTCCCAAGAAAAACGCTAACAAATATTTGGTATTGTTAGTGATCACCAAAAAAGAAACCAAACCCCTAAAAAACATTAGAATTGATGTTTTTCTTCATCTTGGCTCACAAAAAAACACTAAATAAAAGTTGCACTTAACTCAAAACAGCATCAATAAATACTACAGCTTATTATGCAAAAATAATCCCATATGTATGAGTAAAAAAAAATGAAAAAGTTGTGGTTCTCAGAAGATGATACAAAAATATACATATGCTTTCATTAAAAAGGGTTTTTTTTCGTGCAAAAGTAGAAAAATGAAAAAAACAGATATAAATTAGATATCACTATAACTATATTGACCAGTTATATAAAACATTATGTTTATTTATCTTGAATGGTGCATGTTGTAAGAAAAAAAATACAAAGCAATACCAGAATTGCTCGATTTGACTCATCCAGTGCCGCAAAAAATGAAGTAAAAAGTGATCAAATTGTTGATTGTACACCAAAATGGCACTAATGAAAACTACAGTTTGACCCACAGAAAAAAAAGCCCTCTATAATTCTGTGTATAAAAAAATAATAAATGTAAGGGTCTCGAAATGCATCAAACATTGCTAAATATAATAAAAAAAAAATTTTAGTGTGAGAGTAGTAAAATAAATTGGGCATTTTTGTTATATTACAGACCTGTAGAGTATGTTAATTAAACTGAATAGTAAACATTTTTTTTTAGAAAAAAGTCAAAATAGTTTTTTTTTTGTACATTCCACCTCAAAAAACTATAATAAAAAGTAATCAAAAAGTTGCATGTACAAGAAAATGGTATTGCTAAAAATTACAACTTGTCAAGAAAAAAATAAGCCCTCATACACTTTATTAACAGAAAATTGTAAAATTTTGCTGAACAAAAACAAATTATTTTTTTCTTTATTGTACTAAAATAATAAAACATAAATATAAAACTAGGTTGTGGTGTTGCCACAATTGTGCTGACCCACAGAATGAAGTTAAAAAACATAAAGTTTAAAACATAAAAAGCAACAGAATTCCTGTTTTTTCTATATCAACCCATAAAAAGTGACTAAAACCTACAGGCACGTCAATTACAAAGAATAAAAATACTGTGGCTCCTGGAATGTGATAATTAAAAAATGAGAAAAAAAATGGACTTTGTCCAACAGGCTCAATTAAAAAAAATAATAATACAGGTCACACCAAAACCCGATTTTAACAAATGGTCATTTTCAGATTATTATCTTCCCTTTAGCACCGAATGCCTTCATATAGCATTTAAAAGTGGGGTTTCTAAATTAGACAATATCTTTAAATATGTAACGCAAAGAAAACACATATTTTAGATATTTACATTGGTTTTAGAACAAACAAGCAGATCATGATACCAGTATGCAGCAATAGCCATATCAGATGTCTGTAAGGGAGCAGTTAGACGACTGTATAAATCAGACCGAGATCGGACCAAAAATGCTCAGACTGACCGCGGCTCTCCTGACCTGAGCGCGACAACTTCTTATATTTCTATGAAGCTGTCACGCTCGGGTCGGGAGATCCGCCGGCCAGTCCATGCATTGCGATCCAATTTCGGTCCGATTTATACAGCTGAATGACTACTCTCTTACATGTCACAATTTAGGATCGGCACCTGATTCCTACAATTATTATTGTTCAGTTCAGTAGACCTGTATAGGGTCTTGGTTCTGCATCTGTAATATGGACACTAAAATGGAATATTTATTCCAACCGTCTGAATTAAGGAAAAAATGAGGTTTGAGATCTAAGTGTCTCTCAAATTCAACAAGAACATTCTGCTGAATTTGTTAAACATGAGTCTGTATCCGTCAGTAATTTTTCCTGGTTTTCCTCAGTTTTTTGTATCCTAACGACCTTGATAAATTACTCTTAGGTCTCCTCTACATAACTGCCCTGGACCACACAGCACCATGTGCAATCCCACCAATGAGACACTTTATGGCAGGACCATTTGGGTGTGTGGTGATGGAAATGAGAAAAGAACAATAAAATTCAAAATGAAGAATGAAGAAAGAGGTTTTTTTTATTCTTCATTCACAGACTCCATCCCACCACCTTGTAAAAAGGAGTTTTATGGAGGCTTTTTGTAGGTATCACGGGGAGTAAAGAACTTACACTAACCAGCCCTGTCTGTATGTACCTGTGTCACGCATGTGCTTCAAACCAGGGCATGTGTGTTCAACTTTTACAAGGTATTCAGTCCCGGCTGGTGACAGCCAGAGGGAGACTCTTTGGGTGTTGTATGGATTTTACAGCGTGTAAAGGATCAGGCTAATTAGCAGGAGGGTGAGAGAGCAGTTACCAGGCAGACTGAGGTGTGGTGTGTTTGTAAGCCATGCATATTCCACGGCCTGAATCCAAAAATCCCAGGAAGATACACTTGGACGTAGCAGGCATGTTATCAGGCGAAAAATGCAGCGCTACCCTTGTACTGTTATTCATTTACAGGAATAGTGTAGTGCAGTATGTTATATGCTCATCTCAAATAAGAAATAACCAGTAAGTGCAGTATTGTATACTGTTCTATATAAACCATGCAACAATCTATTATGCTAAATTAGAGGCAGACATACCATTGGTATAACCTACAGGGGCCCAAGAGGTAAGGGGCCCCATATCCATCTCCAAAGCAGGGAGAATTTTGCATTCTGATAAATTATTGGAGTATGTGCACCAAGTGTTTGGTGCAAAAATTAATTACGGTAAGTAATTGGTGCTTACTATCAGTATGGCCCCAGTCTCTGATCACTGCTGCTTACTTGTAATTGATTACTGACTAAAAATCATGCTGATCTTGTCTTCACTTTTCTTTATCACTTCTCCCCTGATCAATGCAGAAAAGATGGTTAGCAGTGACTCCAGGTGAGGAATCTGCATCTCTTCAGTTCTCCATCCATCATTATTCCTTCAATAAGCTAATAGCCCTAATGTGTGAACATTGATTTTAGGGTTGAAAGCAGAGGTTGATTTACGTCTGCTTGTTTCCTTCCAATGAAACTACATTGATTCCAACAAGTGCTGGCTGCAAGATCTCCCAACCACATTTGGCCATGCTCAATAATGATCTTCTTGACAGGCAGAGGATCAAATTTTAACATGGGAGTTATTTAGTGTCCGTACATGCTTGCAATGCTGTGTCAACTGCTCAGGATTAGAGGTAAATTAGACTATGTTGAGACATTGCGTCTGTGGTGTTTTTTTTTCCTCAGTTGTGACAGAAACGCATTGTTTTGTTGCAATTTTCAAAAATCTCTGCAATATTGTTCAGGCAAAAAATCGCACTAAGACCGCAATGTGTGACTAGCAATCACTCCATAATGCCATTCTTTGCAGTCCACGACCATCTGGTGACAGTCATGATGACTGATCACATTTTCTGTGTCAAAGAAAAGAGGAGATGCACATAGTATGAAAGCGGAAACCAGTGAGTACTAATGGCACCCCAAATATTGGCAGAATGGAAGTCTCCTGAACTGAACACAGTAAGGAGTAGGTAAGGTTGAGAGGTGGCCATGCATGTGTGGGGCTCCTGCCATTGTAGTTCATTTGGAGTAGTGGCTGTATTAGTAACTTGCATAAACTACAATGCAAAGAGTCTCTTCCATTCTGCACTGTGAATGGGAAATAAGAGGACCCCAATTCTTCTGACAGATGTGGGTTCCAGTTCTATGACTCAAATCTATGAGACATTTATAGAAACTAATTACAATCTTCCATAAATGTCTCAGATTGTGATATCCCCTTGAGTTTTACTGACTATACGATTGGTTCAATCTGACAATGTAGTTCTTTGATCAGAAATGGTTGGGCATGTGAGTTCTAGATGTTTTTAAAGTCACTTTCCAATTTTAACATATTAGATGGTAACGCAAGAGAATACTTATCTAGTGTTATAATTCATGTGACAACCAGAATAAGACTGAGCAAGGTCTGGGCTCCCATTCATTAAAGGTCAAGGTTCCCTTACCAGCTACTAGAACTATCAGACACTTGAGCAGATAATAGAACTAAACTTCTTCCCTTTGTGATTGATTATCGTCACGCACGTGTGTGATCACATATTTTGTGGACCCACTGTGCCACATAGTTGGGCTTACCTAGGAGGGACATGGCTAAGCGGCTACCAGATGTTCACTGGAGCTCCTGATGGTGGAGTCAGACTTGAGCTGCAGGTAGCTGCGAGGTACCACTCCTAAGCAGTGACTGATACTGCAGCTGTTGACCTCAGGGTCAGACTCGCAGACACAGACAGGACTCAGAGTAACTGGCAAGACACAATAACAGCATATAGACTCTGTTCAGATAGCACAGGTTCTGGATCCTAGGACAGTACGGATACTGACGAGGATTTACAAACTGGGCTGGATTCGGATACTGGAACAGACTCCAGCAGTACTGACTCTAGAACACAAACCAGGACTGACTCTGATGCAAGTTCAAGTATCGGCAGAACGGTTACAGGTTCAGATGCCGCTAGTGCGGCTTCAGGGTTCAGGTACTGCCGCTGCGGCTTCAGGGTTCAGGTACCACCGATGCGGCTCCACCAACGTCATGTTGCACCACAGACTGTCCAGGAGTTGGCGGATGCTTTAGTCCAGGTCTGGGAAGAGTTCCCTCAGGAGACCATCCGCTGCCTCATCAGGAGCATGCCCAGGCGCTATAGGGAGGTCACACAGGCACGTGGAGGCCACATACACTACTGAGCATCATTTTGACTTGTTTTAAGGACATTACTGTTGTGAATACTCTGGAGGCGACTTCTGAGCTGGAGCTCCCTCCGGTGGTTGCTGAGGGTAATGAACTAATTGCTGAATGGCCTTCAGCTGGCTCTGAATGGTCTGATATAAGTGACATGAACTCCCTTCAGCCTTGTCGGTAATCAATTGTTCTTCCTGGTCTTGCTTGGAGCTCAGCTTGCACTCCTGCTCTCATTCAGATCAGTGATTTGCTTTTTTTTTCCTCTGGTTGGATTTTCCTTGCTGGTTTGCTGCTTGTAGTGGACTTCAGCCTGGTCCCTTTTTGGGGTCTGGCGCTGCAATTATGCTCTTTTTGTATTTGCACTTTTGCTCTGTTCCTTTGTCACTTTTTATTTGCTGAATTGCTGTGTGTTACACCAGAGATCTGATTTAGGTGGTAGAGATTGTGTGATCTCGGGTTTTTTGTTAATCAGAAGTGTTGGTATTTTTGTCAGGATTTTTTTGGGTTGCAGGCAGAATTCTTTCCTATACTTTTCTATCTAGACAGATTGGGCCCCAGCATTTGCTCATTCTATTTTCTGTCTGTGTCCGTATTTTCTTCTTGTCTAACCGCCATTACATGTTTGGGGGCTTCCTATTTCTTTTGGGGTTCTGCTAAGGGGCAGATAGCTTTCATCTTTCTGCCTTTAGGTGTAGTTATCTCTCCGGCTGTGACGAGGCATCTAGGATCACCGTAGGTATGCTCCACGGCTACTTCTAGTGTGGCGGTTAGTTTAGGGTACTGCAATCCAATAGTTTCCAGCCTCTCTGGTGTATTACTACTTTGGCTATTTTTTGCAATTTCTCCTCAGCTACCGAAACATAACACATTACATTCCACTTTAATTTTGTGGGTGACTCCAAATCCAGGCCTCCATTGGTTAATAAATTTGATTTCCATTGATGATTTTTGTGTGATTTTGTTGTCAGCTTGTTCAACTTTGTACAGAACAAAGTATTCAATGAGAATATTTCATTCATTCAGATCTAGGAAGTGTTATTTGAGTGTTCCCTTTATTTTTTGGAGCAGTAGATGTTAGGCCTTCTTCACATGTTCATTTTTTATTTCTGGATGTGGTCCATTTTTTAAGGACCGCAAATATGGACACACCCATTGCATTCAATGGTGGTGTGCACATGTCAGGTGTTTTACACCAACCATGCGTCCTTGTGAAAAACTCGCAGACATGTCCTTTTTTTTCTGGGACCAGAGAGGAAATGTGTGCCACATACGTGCACACTAATGACGCACAGTTGACATCCGTGTGACATCTGTGTGACACGTACCCGATTTAATTTCTCCTGTAGCTGGGAAAAGCAATATAGTTAGCACTTTTCCCAACCTTGCCTGGTCCCTCTGCATCAGTGAGACCAGGCGACGCTGATGACAGGTGTAGTCAGCACTCGCCGTCTGGGATTAGCGCTCATTAAATAAAAAATGGCGTGGGGTCCCCCTTATTTTTACTAACCAGCTGAGGGAAAGCAAGTAGCTGGGGGTTGGTGTTATTATTCTGGGAAGGGGACAATATTCATAAAGGTTTCATGCCTATTAATAACAGCTCATAGCTGTCTGCATAACCTTTACTGGTAATTAAAAAAGAGGTCAACCCAAACTATACTTGGGGTCCCCCCTATTTTTAATAACCAGCAAAGACTAAACAAACACCCGTAAGCTGATCTTAATAGTCTTGGAAGAGGCAGAAACCTTGAAATAAACTGTGCTCATGTTCCAATGCTCATTAAAGGGTTGGACACTGACTTAAAGGGACTCTGTCAGCACAAAAGGACTTTTCAAATCAAGTACAGGTGCTTGGCGCATCATGGTAGGGCAAAACAATTAACAACACCTTCCCACCTGCTTGTTTTCCCTCTACCTCCAACTCTACTTCTTTGATTGACAGCTCTGGCTTGATAGAGCCAGCAAAGACCAGAGATATATGGATAACAAGCAGGTGGGAAGGTGGATTTAAATGATTGGTCAAACTAAGTACAGTTGCTTGCTGCACCATGTTGCAGCCAGTCATTCTGTGCTGACAGAGTCTTTTTAAGGTCCTCACACATATTAGCAGTCAAACTCACCAATATTGGAAGGTTCAGATGACAGTCTTATGTGTATGGAGATGTAAGGTGCCCGGGCGAGGCTGTCGTGGATGAGCTGCTGCTTCTGCACCTTCTGGCGCCATACACAAAAATCATGTCCTAGCCCCGGTGTGTTGTTAGGTGTGGGGTTCATCACAATCAACTGTGGGTAAGAGGCTTCTGCTGGATTCAGGCTTTCATCTTCAGGAACCGCTGAACACAATCCAGGTGACACCAAGTGCTTTTCACCAGTCAAACTTTTACTGAACAGTTCACAGTCATTAAAGTGAAGCATGTGGGATAGGGCACAACAGGTCTTTCCCTCAGGTACCGGACATAGCTTCAGCCTTAGCACTCATTCCCGATAGAACATCCCTTCACCTGCTGTCTCCACATCCTCTAGGGATCGCTCTCCACTGATGGTAGGGCACCAGGATTCCATCATCTTCTGCCTTTCAGGATATGTGTCCATCTTTCCCAGCAGGCCTGCAGGTGCGATGTTCCCAATGACCCGGCGCCAATCTCGAAGTCCCGGGCCTGACAAATGGATCTGCATGGAGGAGTTGTATGACTAGCCACTGCCCCGAGTGATAGGTCCATGTTGGCCCTAGCAGCCCACTGCACTGGAACTCCTCAAAGAACTTGCTTACAACATTCCACTGCTTCTAACCAACCATAGCCAGGAAGTACCTCTCCTTTTATTAACTCTTTACCCCTTCCAAGTTGTGGGCCTGTACCTGACATTACCTATTCCTTATCTATTTCCTATCTCCTTCCGTATATTACTAATTATCCTTGCCTCCTCTTGTCTATAAACATTTATCTTTATACACTATCATGGGGTTTCAGCATCTGCCCTGCTATTGTACTGTATACATTACCATAGCATATTACATAGGGATTATACACATGCACATCTACTATATAATCGCCTAAATCTGTCTGTCTGTAATGGAAATTCCGCATCGCTGATTGGTCGCGCCCGGCCACGAATTGGCACAGGATTTGAACCAGGCAAGCCACCACTATCGTTGGGAGATCAGCGGTGACAGGCCGCTGATCTTCCGACGGTAGCCGTGGGTCATCTCCTGCCGCATGGAGGTCAGCCGCGACGCAGTCGGGAGATGACCGGCGCCAGCGGAAGTACCCTGACCGGCGGCCT
>VIAB01004600.1:69620-85089 GCA_009801035.1 Oophaga pumilio | reverse complement strand
GAATATGTTGGCGCTATATAAATAAAGATTATTATTGTTATTATGTGAACATAGCCTTACAAAAGGCCAAAGCAATCATCCAAAATCTAGCTGGCCTCATCTAATGTACAGGAGAATGAAGGAATGCAGTCTAAAGAAAGGTCCAATTAGTGGAACCAGTGTAATGCTTTGTAGGGTCACATTTTATCGACGAGATAATTGATATCAACTATCAGCAATTTGTAGAAAGAGAAAAAAGATTATTTTATTGTCAGCCATGAAGCTGAATCTAAGGTATTTCCCTGCTCTTTGTACCTTTTATATAATCTGTGGAGTAGGTTACTCATTTGTAAAGAGAATTGTGTAAGGTTCGGCTTCTTTGATGCAGTTCTGTCAAACCATGATGTATTATTAATGAATACCCTACTGTGCTATGTGGTTGGTCTTGTCTGATCCAATCAGTCATGGGTAGGTTTGGGAGGCGCGGCCAAGGCTTTAAATGACCGAGGTGTCGGTAGCGCCATTAAAGATTCTGCATACTGCATCATAAGTTTGCTGCGTAAATGGACATAAGTGGAGCCTAATATGAAAACTGTTATTGGCAAGAGATTAAATAAATTCAATAAATCTAGGGTTGCAGTGTGATGGAGGATAGAGAATTGAAATCACCACTACGATGAGTTGATACATGTACAGTATGCCGAGTTTAATAGCAGTTGAGGAGATATTATATGCTTAATGGAAGTTAACCATAATGATATGCTCCGATGGTATAATGAAGTAGCACTTTGTAATTAGTTTCTTGCAGCCATACAAAGCTCAGCAGGAGTGGAGGGAATTCTAACATTACCTACAGTGTTGCATTGAAATGATACAATAAAACAGCGCTAGGCGCACACGCAGTGAGAAATAAAATCAGCGTATCTGAGTATGTAGGGGCTTCAGACTATATGCTGCTTTGATCACTAATATGAGAGAATAGAATAATAATTGTGGCTAGAAACTAATATTTTACTGGAATTGAAGTGGAGGTTGCTTGGCACCAGCTCTTGCTATACTAGCGCAAGTCTTTTCCAAATACGGAACCCATCAGCCAACAGCAGCGCCTAATGGTGGTGCACACCTTAACGGTAGCATTCAACTAGCGAATAGAAAATGGCACTCACCAAACACTTCAACATATGTATTCTTTAATGCATTAGGAATACAAGTAACACAGCAGGCAGGGAGAGGGCAGGGAGGTAATAGTATATATATATATAAAAGAGACATACTAGTGTGTATATTAAGGAGCTTTTTACTGCCAATAATTTAAGAAATCGACTTGTGCAACAAAATGAGGCCAAATGGACTAGTGATTAGGATACACAGAATCATAATTTGGTTTATACACAGACTGTGAGATTGTGTGAACCCACTATAAAAAAAGTTTTCCCGCTGATGAGTCGCCTAATATAGGGGCGATGAAATGGTAGGAGTGATTTGGAGTCATATAAAATATGGTAGATGCATTATAGCGATGATTTAGGTCATACTAACTACAGTATTGGGAAAAAGGTGACTTATTTTAACTGTTTTTTATATGTTCGTAACATCCTAACTGATACAAGACATTTACAGGGATATTAACTACAATAGTCTGCTCTATGTTGCTATGTAATATAGAGTCTTTTTATTATTATTTTTCTTATTATTATAAAAGCTACATTTTATCCCTTATTCAGTTAAGTAATTTAGATTGAGATATTTGATTGTGATATTTCAGTGATTTGTTAAAGATGCAATGATGAATCACACCCAAAGTAGAGATTAGAAGGGTTGTTCTAATGCTTTCTCTTCCTCCTGACCTGACATCAGTCACAAAAAAGATGCAATTTGCCGAGGACATCCTCCAAGTCTAGCTGGTCTCATTTAATGTTCAGGACAATGAGAGAACGCAGCCTAACAAAGGTCCAATCAGTGCTGACAGTGTCAGTCTCAGTAGGGTCACACCTTATCGACAAGGGGAATGTTAAGACCCAGCCTTCAATTTATCCATACATATATAGTAGCAACTATCATCAGTTACACTGACCAACCAGCGGCATGGATACGACCACCAATCAGTAAACTTTTCCAGATCGGCAGACGTTTAAACCTGTACGCAGGCAGACCAAAGTAAATGATGTGCACTGGGTGATCGCCAATAAATGGGTTCTCGGCAGTGTGAGTCCTGATTACACAGCACGATGCACTGCCGAGAATAATGATCTATTGTGCTGCCCAAAGATCATTTCACCCAATGAATGAGCACTGTGCTACGGTGATCAGAAGCCTCTTTACACTGCAAGATCGTTTTGAAATGAGCATTTTCCTTCACAATTATCTTGCAGTGGAAATGTAGCTTAAATTTTGTTGGTTCATCAAAAGGTACTTAGAGAATTAATTACCAGATAAAAAGTTTGCACCAAAGTCTTTTGGCAAGCAGAGGACCAAGTCACAATTCCCATACCAGAACTGTAGAACAACGGGGTGCGATAGATGCGATTTGCGATTTATCCTTTGTCAGGATATTACAAAAACAGGCTCTTTGCAGAGTAGAGGATTTCGATATACAATATTTACTTTTAGTTGTCTTAATTTTTTTAGGATCATTTGTTTTTTTTTCCCCTACAGGATTGATGATCTTTTAGGTGTATTGATTCTCTATTTTTCTGCACATGGACAAAGATCATTCATCTAAATGTGTGACTTCACAAGTAACTATGTTACTAATTTAGGTCTCCATTAGTAGATGAAATGGTTTGACACTGACAATATTTCTATAGTCTTCAGTTACTGGTGTGGTGTCAAGACAAATTACAATGTGTCCATGAAAGTATAAGAGAATTATGATCTTTAGTATTTACTTTCTTTTTCGCTCGCACCCTATTAAACTAAGATTTTATTAGGACCACTGTAAGCTATGGAGAATCCTGCTATGTGGTCAACAATCTTATCAGTAACTTTCATACTACTTTTTTTGTATCTAATATTCCTGATTATGAGATTCCATGTTAAGGAGAAGTTCTTTTTGAGGCTCTCAGAACCCAAATATGGGTTCTGAGGAGACACAGGAGGAGGAGACACAGATTAGATATTAGAAAAAACTTTTTGACAGTTAGGGTGATCAATGAGTGGAACAGGCTGCCACGAGAGGTGGTGAGTTCTCCTTCAATGGAAGTCTTCAAACAGAGGCTGGACAGACATCTGTCTGGGATGATTTAGAGAATCCTGCTTTGAGCAGGGGGTTGGACCAGATGGCCCAGGAGGTCCCTTCCAACTCTACTATTCTATGATTCTATGGATGTGATTTTCTAACGAAGGACTTCTTCTTATAACACATTCTACAGATGTTTTATTGTTTAGAAATCTAGGGAATCTGGAGACCGAATCAACACTTTGAATACTTCTTCTGATGTTCTGCACACCATTTCTGAACAATTTTTGAGATTTGGCTTGGTATTGCCATGTAGTTGATCTGCAACGATGCGTAGGAAGTTGGTACATGTGAAAATATTATCCACGTTAATGCCAGGACCTCAGGTTTCCTAGCAGAATGTTTCTCAGAATCATGCTGCCTCCTCTAGCTTCCCTTTATCCCTTCATCCTGGTGACATTTCTTCCCTAGTTACACAATCAGCCAGCCACATGATATAAAAGAAAAGGAGATACCAGGTCACATTCATCCATTGCTACTTGGTCCAATGGAGCATCTTTTAAAGGTGGACAGGGGTCAGCATGGGAACTCTTACTGGTCTGTGGCCATGTAGCACCTACACAAGCTTTGTGTTTTGATACCTTTCTATCATAGGCAGTATTTTAGTATTTAAATATTTTACAATTTTTGTGACAATAGCTTTTTTGAGAGCTCAGAATATATTTTCTATGTGCATCAGGGAGATATGGTTACTCATGAACCATTTCACCAATTTGTCAGTAATTACACCTTGGACCACTTTTGGTAGGTACTAACCAATTAAAGGGAATCTGTCAGCAGTTGTTTGCAATGTAATCCGAGGACACCATGATGTAGGGGTTCAAACATAAAATTCAAAAATGTGTCACTTGTCAAGCTGTGTGCTGTTGTTTACTTACACTGAAGGTTTTCTCACTAATACATTATCATTGCTGTGACTAGCAAACATGCACTTGCTAGTCTGAGTCCGCCCCCTCTTGTGATAAGCAGATCACTGTCAATAGACAATGTAGATACAGAGCCTGGTGTGGGCGTGGACAGCTTTCTCAGCTCTGCTGCATTGATAAATCTAAAAATTCTAACTGTGTCAGAACCACTGTACCCAGTAAGCCAAGTGATACATCGTTGGATTCAGGGTCTCTTTGCGTACATCATGCTGCTATCAGATGAGGTAGCAAAACCTGCTGACAGATTCCCTTTAATAATGGGAAACACATTGCAAGAAAATTATGGACATTGATATTCTTACCCAATTGTCTGTATCACTTTTTTATGGATGATGAGCATTTACCTCAATCAGGCTAGACATTGTACCAGCGTCCTAGTAGAAACACAGTGGTGTAATACCTCCTTTTTAGAGTGACTGGTTACTTCAGAACTGTGTACCTGCTAGTGCTGTAAACAGTCCTGCTTGCCACTTGTCACAAGGGCCACTCAATGGATCAATCAGGGGCAGCTTCAGTGGCCAATGGGCACACAAGGTGTCATGCTTAAAGGGAATCTGTTGCCCCCTTCAGAATTTTAAATATTTCTTCATACATTTAACCTAAAACTAAATCAGATTTTTATTCAAGTCCTAAATCTATGTAAAGAGGACCAAATCAAATAAATGGGTTAATAACTTTAGGTTTTACCATTTTTATTGAGGAAAATGATTCTATATTACATGTCTGTGAGTGACAAAATTATGTGAAACTTTAGGATTAGCAGATATTTTGAAGATGAAATCAGAGTCTGATGTTTTCAATCAATGGGGCGACAATCAAGTGTAAGTGGGAGAAATATTTTACTTAAGGAAAATACACATAATAAAGTCTGATCTTCACAATGCATGTTTGTAGAAGTGTAGCATGGCACAAAGGAGGGATATTTTTGAGTACCTCAGAAGAAGTGTTGTTTTTCCTCTACAGGCTGGAAAAGGATTCAAAATCATCTCTAAATTATTTGGACTCCTCCAATCCACAATGGAGGAAATGTAAGACCATTATCACTGTCCCCAGGTGTAGTCAGCCAACAAAGACCAATCCAAGAGCAAAGCATATAATAGTCTGCCAGGTCACAAAGGTATCCAAGGTAACCTCTAAGAAACTTAAGGCCTTTCTCATGTTGATATTCATGAATCCACAATCAAGAGGACATTGAACAATAATGGTGTGCCTGGCAGAAGTGCAAAGAGAAAGCCATTGCTCTCCAAAAAACATTGTGGTCCATCAGCGATTTGATTAAGATCCCGTGGATAAGTCAGAAGACTATTGGAGAAATAGGTTGTGGATAAGTGAGATCAAAATACAACTTTTGATTTAGGCGAGAGGTGTTATGTTGGTAAAAAAAAATCACTGCATAACAACGTGAAAACCTAATACCATCAGAGAAACATGGAAGCTATAGTATCATGGATTGGGCCTCTTTTGCTGCAATTGAATGAGTCTAAAGAAATGCGTTTTTAGTGCACACTTAAAACTATAGGTATTAAGAATTAATCTAATTGTCTGGGGTAGTGCATGCTTATAGAAATGTTATGCAAACCTGAAGTGAGCAGTTCAATGGGAGAGAACCCACCAATGTAATACAGTTGAAGTTGTTATGTATGGATAAATGAGTTGAAATTTCTGAAAGCCGATGTGCAGGACTAATCAACAGATACCGGAAACATGTAGGGGATGGTAAGCGAAGGAGGAGCTGAAGATTCAATGTATAGATTATTATTGTAGAGGGGAGGTGGTGTTATTGTTTGGACAAATTATGGGGAAATTGAGAGAATATTGTGAGAACAGGAACAGTGGGAGGGGATATTCTGGAGCAAGGCAGTATGGGGATATATTGTGGAGAGGGGAAACGTGGGGAACATATTATGGAGAAGAGCAGTGTGGGGGTATATTATGGAGAGGTGCAGTGTGGGGACAAATTATGGAGAGGGGCAGTGTGGGGGGATATTATGGAGTGAATCAGTCTGTGTGTGAGGTGCAATTATTTATTCAAGAGGACAGTGTAGGGCAGATATTTTATTCAGGAGCATTATAATGACCCTGTTATTTTTAAGGGTACCATGTTATGATGTGCTACAGAAGACAGAAGAAAGTCTGCAGAGATGAGCTGTGTATGTCCCAAATCATCAAGGCATATGCACTACATGGAGACAAAAGGGATGGGAATGACTTCAATTAGAGATTATGTCACTTATAAGGTTCCTGGATGTAAATGTTTGTTTGTGATATTGATTGTGTCTCATCAGTACTGTGGTTCCTGTATGGACGACAGTCTGATGATGGATGATAACAACTTCCAGTATCTCCTTACCATTTTTAAGGACATACTCAGAGTTCCAGGTTCATGTGATACAATTGTACATGGGACTGACCTGATATTGCAATTGATCTCTGTACTAAGCTGGGTGTTGCAATTGTGTACTGATGATGATAATGGTGCTGTTATTCATGTACTGACAGTGGTTCTGGTGCTGCATTCATGTACTGATGGTGCTACTGGTGCTGCAATATTTTACTGACAGTGGTTCTGGTGGTATATTCATGTACTGACGGTGGTTCTGAGGCTGCATTCATATACCGATGGTGGTTCTGATAATAGATTCATGTACTGACGGTGCTGCTAATCTTCTACACATGTAGAAATCCATAACTGGTCAGATTACGTGCTGTATGGCTATGGTAAAACTAGAAATTATAAAAATCTGTAGTTTTGAGATTAAGAGGATAACTTGGAGAGATTCTGCAGGGTTTCTTCTCCAAACACTCAGTGTAAGTTAGGACGTGTTGACACTGATTTTTTGTAGCAGTAACTGAGAGGAGGCGCTCGAGATCCTTAATACTTGGTTCTGGTTATATATTCACAAACTGGCAATGATTATGGTGATGGATTCACGAAATTACCCATTTTTTAAAAAAATGTGCGTCCCTTGAGATTAGTTCAGTATGACAATGTGACCATTGGACCAACAAATGTTGTGCACCCGTGGTGTACATGCTGATGTTGCTGCACAAGACATGGGGATCACACCAAGTACTGAAAGCAAAAGTTCACATACTTTTGATACTCACAGATATGTGATATTAGATCATTTTCTTAATTTCAGAAATGATGAAGTCTATTATTGTTGACTCATTTGTTTGATTTGGTTCTCTTTATCTAACTTTAGGACTTGTGTGAAAAATCAGATGTAGTTTTAGGTCACATATGGAAAATTCTGATGGCTTCAAAACCTTTCAAGCACCACTGTATTTACTTTTTTCCAAGACAAAATAAATGATGTTTTAAGTTCTTTAGCTATTAGAATTAGCAAAGCAGAGCTGATCACACATGAAAGACCAGAGTATACGCGCCAAAGAGAGGCAAATCTGTCACATGGGTCTCAGATTTTGGACCAGCACGAAATGCTCACACTTTGAAACTGACAAAGAGTTAGTTTTTTTCTGTGTCCCCTTTCGTCTTATAACAAACAGATTCCTTTTTTTAATGCTATTAAATGAAGAATATATATTTTTTAAATTCCCTTAAATAAGAAAAGGCAAGTGGTTAAACAGATATTAATATGAATAAATAATTGCAATTATTTTAATGCCAGATGACTAGGCTGATCTCATTTTCCTTTGTGAAAATTGTGTTCTTTACATTATCCCTTATATACTACAGGATAATTAGATGACCTCACACTTCATAGAGCAATGAACTTGAAAAGAAAAGTTAGGAGAAATGTCTGTGAAATAAAAGTAAATTATTATAGAGTATAGTAAAAAGTCTTACCATTATTATCTTTAGATCCCTGTTAAGATGTGTGAAAAGGTAATGAAAGCATTAACAAAGAATTCACTCATTGTGGGAAACAGAGAACATATTAATCATGTCTTCTGAAATATGTATTTTCTGATTCTTAGCATAACAATACATTAACTTAATACATAGGAATAAATAAAATTATCTAGGTTTAGAATAGGGACTGCATTTTTCCCCTGAAATAGTTCTCCCATTAATCTCAATTACTTGATTAGGAATGATCTGTATTACCATTAGGAGCCCATGGACAAGTGTAGCGGTCTTGTTGAAAAATTTTTTTTTTTTTTTTCTTATATGGTGTCTTTCTCTACCAGTCCCAAAAAGAATGAATGGAGCAATGGTTGATACTTCATTCAGACGGGTAACAAAAATGGCCTGTTCTGACCATCGGTGGTTGTCTTAGTGGTCATACCTCACTAATCAAAAATTTATCATCTATCCTGAAAATCGGTGATAACTTTTAGCAACCGTAAAACCCCTATCAGCTATACAGAATGTTTAAAAATTAGGAATCCTTACAAGCTTTTGATTTGAAATGTTGACATTTCATTTAAGACTTCAGCTCCAAAATGGTTGCAGCTCTCACATAACACAATAGATATATCTACTATCAGTTAAAGTCAGTTAGTTAGGTTAAGTGTCATGCTTACTACAGAACTCATAAATCCTCCAATAACCATTATTGGCATCATTTATAAAAACTATCTAAAAGGAAAATTGTCTTTGTTGCCCTACAGCAACCAATCATAGCTCAACTTTAAAGGGGTTGTCCACCACTCAGACAACCTCTTCCCAGTCACTATATTCACCAAGTAAAACAATAACACCTATACTCACCTCTGATTCCGACACTGTTCCAGCAGTGTTGGCACTTTCTTTCCTAGCACTCGCATGACAGTGTTATGTAACTGAAATCCAGAGGAAGAGAGAGCTATGTCTGCCCTCTCACTACTTTTGGATGTCGGAATTGTTCAAATGAAGGGACAGTAAACCGTCCACTGATTGGGTGCATTGATCTTGTGGCATGACAATGTGCCGTGACCCCTGGTAGAGCCAGTGCCGACACCAGTGGAGTGGAGCCGGCACAGGAGGCGAGTATAGATGTTATCATTTTATAAGGGGGGAGGGATTGGGAAGGATTTGTCTGAGTAGTGGACAACCAATTTAATTTCTTAAACAGGTTGGGTTCAGTGAAAGCTGCTCAGTGATTGGTTGCTTTGAGCAACATAGACAGTTGTTCTTTTAGACATTTTTTATAAATCTGACACTTTGTTTCCAATTTGTGTATCTGTCTTTTACCTCTTCAGTATGGAAAGTCATTAGGGATAATACACTAACAAAAAATCTATTAAAACAGTGACACATGGCTGTAAAATACGTTTAGTTCCTAACATATGTTTATTGTCTGTTCCCCTAGCTCACAATAATGAAGCCCCCTCTGTATTATATTGCCCTATAGCATAGCTTCCCTCCTGCCACTTTGCTTCGCTTCCTGGACACCCCCGGGTTTTTTATTTTTTTCTCTAGGGTCTGCTGTGTGAAGATGTCAATATAAAGAAATGCAGTTGTCATTCGTTTTTTGTGTCACTGTCGCAGAAGGATAAAGCCATAACTCCAACAAACTGGTTGAAAAAGGTCTAGATATCTTGTTAGCCAGCAGTTACTGTTCCTTTCAAGAAGAGCCTTTACATTATATGAATAATATTCCCTAACAGAACAAGATTTTCATTATCAATTTATGCACATTTTATTGACCCTCGTAGCATTTCCTTTCTTTAAAAGAAGACCTATGATGAAAAAGGTTGTTAGTATAGCCTGTAATTGTAACACAAGTATTCGGATGCAGTTTCACAGAAGCACAGAGCAGGGGTTAACAATTACTCATTTTATAAATACAGGGGTAACCTCCTCGCAGGGAGCAACAGGAAATAAACAGGTAAAGGCTGAGGGGTAAATACGGAAAGAGTAATTCAGAATGGCAGTCTACATATTAATTCCACTTAGCGTGACTTGGATGTCCGTTTCTTTTCCTGAGTCAGATGGTTGGTCGGCTGCCAGCTCAGGCCGGTGCTGAGTTCTTCCGGCTTCCGGCCTAACAAGTGGGTCTCATTGCTGGCGGCAGCGGGCAGTAACCGGTCTTACCCGCTGAGCCCCTAATCCATTATGCTGCTGTGAGCAGGTTGCGGGATGCAGTAACGGACAGGAGGCAGAGCAAGGGTTAACGATGGATTTACTTTAACAGGAGAATACTCCATGCAGGGAGGGAATGGTGTAAACAGGATTAGATCGTTAATGCAAATACAAAAGAAGTGCAGAGTGAGATAAAAAACGGCAGCGGGTTTTGAGAACGTTCATAAAAGGTGAACTTATCAGTCCGGCGAAGTCCTGACTGCAGAGTCCTGAGTTCAAAAGGTGGTGCCAAGGAAATCAGCGCATGAGGGGTCCGACGTCGTCCTGCAGACGTTGGGAATCCGGTTCCCGGCGGTGACGGGGAGTCCTGGTCGTCCTGTAACGAGTCCTGGGTCCAGGAGTTGCTGTGAAGAGTGGTACGCAGTGTCTGACACTGCCGGAGCTTAACGTAGCTCGGCAGCTATATGCGGGTGAGTCAGAGAACAATTCAAAGCGAGTCACATGGTCTCTCTGGATCGGCATTAGCGTGTCACTTATCTGTCTGGAGCTTTGGACACACTCCGTCATGGAAGCTAACGGGTACGTTCCACATCTCTGGTCACAGTCTCTCTCAACGTCAGGCCCCTCTGGCTTGGGCCTGTTTTGTTTCGGCGCTCTGAGAACGGAGCACCAATGCTCTGCTGCTGCGCGCTGCGTGCTCCCGCCAAGTCTGCTCTGTTTCCCACGTGCTGCAGATTTTTCAGCTTAGACGAGCCCCCTGCTGCTGAGTGCAAAGGTCGGTCTAGGTTTTTAAGCTTTTCCCCGTACAACATGGGTGACAGCCCCGACAGTCCCGGACCCATTGCAAAAGAGGTACCCCCGATCTGGTCCTTCTCCTTACACTGCAGTGCAGCAGAGTGAAGTCCACTGCAATCCTCCACTCGGCGTGCGTTCCTTCACATGCCTTCTGAAACCTGGGAGTCCTTGCCACACCCGGCCGTGATCATTACTATGCGGCCTATCTTTCCCTGCATCCCGGCGCCGGTCCTCACTGACCTCTCTCTTTGGCGGGAAACCCCTTTTTTTTCCCTCGCAAACCTATTATACTTCCCTGTCTCGCCACACCCCTTCTACACAGGTTAAGGGTCTACTCTGTCTCCAATCTCCTTCCCCCCTGCAACAGTAGGTTTGGCCTTAGCAGTTCCGGATCCGGTGCCCTGTCAGCATCCACAGCCTAGTCTTCTCCTCTACATAATAATGAATCCATAAGAAATTCATCTACACATTTAATTATTTTTGTCATCCATCTCCATTCCTACATATCTGTGGTATATCACTGAAAGGGTATTTCCATCTTAAAAACTATGCTCTGTGTTGCACAGCTGAAATTGAGAGGTGGCACTGCCATGCATGCAGGGTTCTATTCACTTGTTTGGATGTTAGCACGGGACCTGCATCTGCATCCGTCAGGCATTTATTGCATTTATCCTGTGTATATGCCATAAATGTCTGAGATGAGAATACCTGTATTATCGTATTATCAGTTATTTTAACTACTTTGTGTTGTCTATTATCACATCCATCTCTAAAAAATTTCACGATGGACAAGACATCATAGGAAACTGTGATCTGTATCTCAGAATTTAGACCCTTGTCTGGGAATATACCACTATAAGGGCTCATACACATGACCAATTTTGGCATTTGAGTGCCATCCATGGTTTTCAAGGATAGCACTTGCACCTATGATATTCTATGAGGCTGCGCACATGTCCAAATTTTTCCTTGGACTGAGTGGTTAATGGACAAATATCACTGACATGGCCAATTTTGATTTCAGTGTAAGCTCAATATCGGCAATGCAAGTCTAAGGGTCTATGAAAAAAACTGAACCACACTCGGATGACATGTGAGTTCAGTCCAATTTTTAAGGACTGACAGAATGGAGTGGGTGGAGAAACTTTTCTTTTTCTAAATGTCTGAGAAAAACTGATGCCAATTTGATCAAAGTGTGATCAAAATAATTGGATCGTTTTTCTCGGATGTGGAGAAAACCCTAAACATGTTTTTTTACTCCTTTGAAAGAAACCGCAGCAAATGCTCCTAAAATAACAAAAAAAAAAATCACCTTTTGCATCTTCGGCTAATTTAAAACACATGTTTTTGACGTTTTCATCTATCTTTGTTTACAAGCTGCCAGCATGAGCCTACTGCATCCCACCAATGGCCTCAGTGGTCACTTGTAGTACTGGCATACTTTTAAAGGGATTTTCAACTTTAAGAAACGTGGACCCCAATGATATTGTATTCCTAACATAACAGAGCAGGTACTTACCTTCCATCAGTCAAGCATTGGGCCTCCGCCGTTGTTCCACTCTCTGTGTTTTGGCTGCAGTAGTGACCTCACATAGGTAGCTCTCACCACAGCAGCAGACAACCATGGAGCTCAATGGTTTGTGCTCTACCTGTTAATTTTACAAAATTACTGAACTGTTGAAGAAAATTCTCAAATGATGATTCCGCCAAATGTCTAAATCTATCATTTCGGCCAACTTTTATCGACATTTCCAACATTTCTTGATGACTTCTGTGCTTGGAAATTTGTGTTTATTTCAATGGAATAAAGGTACGAATAAAAGTATTTTTCATCAATGGAGATGGTCTTGTGCCATGCTAAATGAGCAGGTCTCGTGCCATGCTAAACAAGTCAAATTCAACTAAAAAAATCAAAATTTCAAGCCTGTAATGCTTTACTACAAGACATCACGAGCATGTAAGGTTTATATGTGCCAGATTATACAGCTTCTAAAAGCCTAAAGGTTTCATGCTTTCCTAATCGTGGGGAAGTGGGCAATAACATTTTGGCTTTCTTGCAAAATAACACCATCGTCCTATACCACATCAAGAGATACAATGATTGCTTCCATAAAATATAAACTGAGAGTCCATCCATAGCAACATTGCCTCCGATGTGCAGAATGAGGCACAATGGCTTGTCTGTAGATGTACTGTGTCATGCCAGTCTCTACCATAAAAATAGCTCCCACTGTGTCAACGGTTTTCATTAAAAGCCTTGTACAATTCAGCTAAATCTTGGATACATTTTTATACAGCTGCACCACGCTAAAGTTTCCTGAAACGACATTGAAGGTTTTACTATGCGGATTTATGCTTGGCAAAAGTTCATTATGAACACTGGGTGGTTTGCTAGTCATATGATGGGCGCTTGTTACGCTACAATAATGATCTTGATTTTGTTGTTTTGGCAGCTGCTGCTGTCCGGAAAATCTGCATTATGAGGTTTCGGGTTTTCCATAATCACCGGTTTTTAAAAGTATCCTTATACAGGTTAAAAACCAATATGCTTCTATAACTGGGTTTATTATAATGCTGCACGCGGCTATTTGTGGGTCAATCAGCATGAACAAATTGTGTGCTTTGTCAAATCAAGGAGATTTATGAACTAAAGAACACTTTCATAGTCAATTCTTTACTTTAGGGAATCTTAAACGTAACCAATGGCTGTTTTAATATCATTTAGCCATTATGTGTCTGATGTTCAAGACATTTATCAGCTTTAGATCGTATCCAGTGGATTCAGTCTGTGTGTGCGACGGACAGTGCACAGGCCCGTTGTAGTCAAAGTGCTAGTACACATGGGCGATTTTCCATGCGGACAGACTGTTCACATAAAAATAATTTGCAGCATACAGTATTCTGGTTTTGCCCACTCTTTTTTCTATTTTTACAGGTTAGTTTTTCCAGAATGGATGGGTGTTATCTGCTATCTGACAAGCAAAAAATATGGGTAAATATATTTAAAGACCAGTGAGAAATGTAGAAACAGGTGCAATCGAGCCTCTACTTTTTGTTTAATTCCAAAGTATTGGAAATAAATTAAGCTAAATTCAAATAGCCTAAATCAATTACCGTAGTGTTTTGTGCCTACATCATACAACTAATATATAACTAATGTGTCTACATGGGTACATACTGCAAAAACAATCTTGTGTAATCTGCTCCACCACTGATATTTCGTCCTATGTGGACTGCACTTTTTACGCAGAGAATATAGGAGGGACATATAGATTTTGGAGTTATTTGTTGTTCCATTTCACCTTAGGATGTTATATTCTTTGAATAATACACCTAGGCGCTAGGAAAACACATGAACAAATTGACCAAGAACCGTTTGAGCACAACATGCTCATGTGTGCACCTTCCCAGTGGAAAAGGAACTCATACATAAAATATTGCTGCTCACAAATAAAAAAATAATCATGCAAACATAAGTAAGAAACTGCTATAAAAACAGGGAGAAAATGACTATAAATAAATAATGTGTCATAAGATATTATGGTTCTGAGGTAAAATAAAATCAGGCTCTAATAAATGGAAAAAGAGAAATATACCAGAAATACACATATAGAGAAAAGGTGGCAAAAAATGGTTGGTGGTAGCAGCCTGATTAGATGACCATCAGAAATATCATACATAAATAGAATTAATGCAGTAATAGACAATTGTGATGGACTATAAAGGATAAATGCTCACTCACCCTTAGGCCCCCTTCACACGTCCATTTTTTATGTCCGTATGCAGCCCGTTTTTTTAAGAACCTCAAATACGGACATATGGACACCTATTGCATTCAATTGTGGTGTGCACATGTCAGGTTTTTTACACGAACCAATTGTCAGTGTGAAAAATCCGCAGACATGTTAGGTTTTTTGGCGCTGCATGGACAAAATGCGTGCCGTGGATGTGCACACTGATGACACAAGGATGACATCCGTGTGTCATCGGTGTGACACTTACTGGCACCTGGGAAGAAGCAGCACAGTTTGCGTTGTTCCCAGGCGCCGGCTGATGATGGCAGCTCTCATCTTTTTCGCTTGGTCTCCCTGAGATCAGGCGACAATATTAAGAGTTGTATTCAGCATCTGCTGTGCACATCCTGTGTAAAATTAAGAATTAAATTTAAGAAATAGCGTGGTCTCCTGCATAATTTTCATAACCAGCAGAGGGAACGGGCTTTAATGGATTGTAGGCGTAAAGGTGAGTATAACTTAATTTTTTTATTTTTAAATAAATGTGTAAGGCTGGTTTCACATTTAAGTCTGTACGCGCAGCGTCAACATTTGATCAGCATAGATCCGCATGCGTCATGCGTACATATCTTTAACATGGTGTACGCAGGGACATGCATTTGCGCATGTATGCGTCGTTTCGCAGTATCCGGCGAATGCAACATGTTGCATTTTTTTGAAGCGTCAAAAATCCATCAAATATGCGCAGTCATGCTCATGCGGATGAGTGCGTCAAAAAACTTATCACTGTCTATGGGAACGCATTGGTACGCAAGGACATGCGCAT
>VIAB01004600.1:29073-40114 GCA_009801035.1 Oophaga pumilio | reverse complement strand
TCGCCCGGGGCCCATAAAAACCTGGAGCCGGCCCTGAATGAAATGATTGTTTTTTTTTAACAGGATAGTTTTCAGTCAATGCAAGTTAAAGGGAAACTGTCAATGAAGGACCATTTACATGGAGTTGCCTGTGGCACAATACGCGCTACGGAATGTAAACTTATAATTATCGGCGGCCATTTAAATGCCTGTTTACACAGGTTGAACAAAGTAAATGATATGCATTGAACAATCTATACTAGATTGCTCAGTGTGCATAGGCATGCCATAATTCTATTTTTTTTCTATTTTTTTCAAAGTTGACTGCGTGGTAGGACAGTCCATCTAATATTCTTTCTGGTCTTCACACAGCCAACAAAGATGATTTTTTTTTGTGCTGCACAAAAGATCATTTCACTCAATGAACAAGCGTTTTGCATTAACACCATGAAGAATTTTTTGGAAAGGATAACTATCCTGGAAAAGATCATGGATAGTGCTAATAATACAACATCAGATATTGAAGAAAATGTGTATTCTTTGTGACTCGTTCAACTAATTCTTGCTTCATAAAATTCTCCTATAACAGCTTGTTCCATTAATGCAAACTATTGTTTATCACAATAAATCATTTCTAAGATGACAACTAGGCGAACGTCTCTTGTAGTCAGAGACACATTATTTCATATATGGCTGGGTATTCTAGTATGCAAGTGTGTAAGGTCACCAAACTTAATGAAAGGAACATGTTGGATGCTGAAAGCAATATAATATACAGTATTTCAGGATTTTTTTTGTTTGTTCCTTTGCATGACACCTTATCTAAAATTTGGAAACACGAAAAAAATCATATCAGAATAAACAGCAAACCTCTGGAAAATTGCAATTCTAGATACGCTACTGTATCAAAACTGTTGATCAAAAAGGGGTTAATTTCACCCCTGCAGATGACAAGGCAACAACGTGTTTCATGCAAATGACCTTTGAATGGCTTCCCCCGGCTCTCAATGCGCTCTTCACTGCCAGCTCCCCCTGTATCCCCACTCCCCCCTCTTTAGCGGGCCCTCCGCAGGCCAGATTTTTGCTCATTTCCTTTATTTGCTTGACTGACTGTCACATGTGGACATGTTTCTCGCTTGTTAGGAAAGCCTTAATTAGTTCATGTCTGTTCTCCTCTCTCTTAGTCTTTTTTTTTTGTCCTATTCTGTCACGCTCGCTCTTTCCTCTTTTCATTTCACTCTTTTTTCCGCATGCCTGTTATAGTTTTCCCCATTGCTACACAGTATCATTCATCCACTCAATCTTTGCTTTTTGTTACTTTAAAAAGATGTCATTCATGAGAGCAGACATTATTCTTGTGAGGTCTCTATTACCAATCTGGTGGTGCAGCATGTAAGTATTTTACAAAAGGCTTCCAACCTTTATCACATTTTTACTTCTTGGAATAATACCAGGCTTTTCAGTTCTTGCTATTATTCTTCTATTCCTTCATTCCATAGGAAGTCACATTTCAGCCTGCTTGAGCATTAAGGTCCTTTACATATCTTATATATATGTACGTAGCTGTAGAAAACAATCAGATCCATTATGAAAAGATTTATTGTAGAAGTCACAAAGTACATGAAATACAAATCCACAAAAAATACTGGACTGATTTTCGTTAAAGTGCTATTATGATTTAACGACACTGTATTTGTAATGGCTGATGAGTTTATGTAAAAGTATGTTCCAGCTGTCAAATGGATTCTTTTTCTTTATTATCATTTTCATTGCCAAGTATAATTATTTGCATTTGCTGTGCTTTCCACAAATTTCATATATGGTTATATTGTACAGTAGTCCTAGATACAAAATTAAAAATTTTGAAATTATGGATGAGCCAGTGATACCAGGAACACCTCTGAGTTTGAGGATGATGCAGTGATAGACGCAGACAACCTCAAAACAGCTATACTACTAGTTTTCCAAGCACAAGTTGCTTCATGAAAATCAGTGAATGCATACCGAGTTTTTTGAGGCAGTCAAAAATGACATGGTTTCTTTCTAAAGATGCCAAACTGACACCAAAAAGATGATTCAAAACAAAAGATGACAGCGTGTCCTGAAGCATTTTTATTACACCTTTTCAGTCATTTTTTCCAACATCTTTGGCTGCAGAATTTTTTTTTAAACTTTTATTGAATAAACTAGTTAGTGGTTTCCAAGCAGAAGCCAGTTGAAGAATGGTCAGGTCACTTCTTTTAACTACTTTGCAACTTTGGAAACCTGAAGCAGTTAAATGAAGCTCAAAAAACGGAGTGTGCGCCCAGCAAATTGTTTTCATACTGCAATGCATAAATTCAATCTATTTAACCTGAACGGTTGCCCCAGTTCAAGCCACTAGTTCTCTCGGTAACTCCAGTGCCAAACTGTTCATCAGTCCAACACTGGCACTTGCAAAGCAAGAGAAACAGCTGCTATGAACCTAGAATGGCCTTATAGTTCTTGCTGACAATTAAAAAAATATTACGGGGTCACTCGTAATTTTCATTATCAGCAGAGGGAAAGCCGATGGCTGGGAGCTGATGTTAATATTCTGGGAAAGATACAATATTTGTAAAGGTTCCCAGGCTATTGATATCAGCTCCCAGCTGTATATTTAGCATTTCCTGGTTATTAAAATGGAGAATCCCCCTAAAAATGACATAGGGTTCCACTATATTTAATAACCAGCTGATATTAACAGCCTAGAAAGGGACCATGGATATTGGCCCTTCCCAGACTAAAAGCATCAACTCTCAGCTCCCCCAGAAATGGTGCATCAATAAGATGCACCAAATCTGGCACTTAGCCTTTCTCTTCTCATTTGCCCTGGTGCAGTGACAAGTGGGGTGCTAGTTGAGGGGTTGATTTCATCTTTGCATTGTTAGGTGACATCAAGCCCAGAGATTAGTAATGGAGATGCATCTATAAGATGTCCCCATTACTTACCCCATAGCCATATTGTGTAAAAAAAAACAAACACCCAAATTAAAGTCCTTTAATTGAAAGAATGACACAGACTCCTTTTAATGAATATAAATTAAACCATATTCACATCATTACCCAGTCCACAAAAGCCAATGTCTTCTGTAACAGAATTAAAATAATAAACAACAATATTCCTCACCTGTTCGCAGAGAAGATAATAATACATTTGTCCTGCAATGGGTCTAGCTCTGCAACATCTAGATGGTAGACTGCATTGTTGCATGATGCATCTCATAGATGCCTATCCATTATTAAACCATGGGCTTGATGTCACCAGACAATACAAAAGTGACATGATCCACACTTTGCCACCGCCAGAGGGCAAGTGGGAAGAGGAGGACAAAGCACCAGAATTGGCTCATCTAACAGATGTTCCTATTCTGGGATGGCTGCAAGCTGCCATTTTTAGGCTGGGGGGCCAATGTTTAAGGCCCCTTACCAGCCTGAGAATGCCAGTCCCTAGCTGTCTGCTTTAGCTTGTCTGGTTGGGAAGAATGGGGGTAACCCACTCAGTTTTTTAAATTATTTATTTAAATAATTTAAAAAATACGGCATGGGGACATCTCTATTCTTGATAACCAGCCTTGCTAAGGCTGACAGTTAAGGGTTGCAGCTCACAGCTCTAAGTTTTGCCTGGCTGGTTATCAAAAATATAGGAGAACACGACATCATTTATTTTTTTCTATTATTTATAGCGCAGGCGGCGGCTGATGAATACTCCCATTAGCCGCCACTTGCTCTCACTGTTAACAGTTGAATAAAACTCTCAACAGTGTCCCCTGCTAGCGTTGACTACAGCACAAGCAGAGGACAGTGATGTGAACTGTCTTCATTTCAGCACCTGGTTCCGGGGAACAGCGTGTACAGTACCGCTGATTCCCAGGCGCCAGTACGTGTCACACTGATGACACAGAGATGACATCCATGTGTCATCAGTGTACACATGTGCGGGACGTTTTGCTATCAGTGCTGCTACTGAAAATACTGACATCTGAAAGAGCCCTTAGTGAACGTGGTCATTTACCGAACTTTGGTCATCTTTAGCCAAATTTTTGGAAAAAAGCTCGGAAATCGGAAAACGAATCCGAATGTGCAACGTTCGTGCCGAATTTTAGATTGGCGAACGTCTTCTGAACAAGTTCGCTCTTCTCTAGTACAACAATTCATTGCACTGTCTCAGGCAAATTTTGACTTTGAGTCATTTCATACTGAAGGTATTCATTAGAAAGCGTTATGGAACTACTTGCAGTATCGAGAGTCTCCTTGCACTCTTCATTATCATGCTCTCCAAATGCAGTAATCCATGGAGTTATCTTGCCCTCTCAGTAGAGAAACTAATCAACCAATGTAACCTTGATGAGCTCTATAGCACACTTTAACTAACTACAATCTACGACATGTGGCCATAAGGTGCAAGTGCTTATTTTTTAATGCTGAAGTTATCTAGAATGAACCTGGTGCATGCCATACTTTTGAACTTTGCAAAGGTGGTCTGTAACATCAACAAATCTGCATACCCATTATACATCAAAGCGCATTGCCCTCATCTAAGAGCAGCAGTTGGGCATTTCTCAAAGATCGGTTTTCATTTTTTTAGAACTAAGAAAACTTTGAACACAACATAGTATAACATAACTCTGATTAGCCAGTTACTTGAAAGGGTTAAGCAATATTACAGTTAAAGGACATGTCTTATGTATTTTGTATGGATAAGTCACTGTTGGACACATGTAACGAAAGGTTTTATACCTGAGAAACTAAATGATTGTGCATGTTGAAGTCCAATTCCGTTCCACAGCCTGTAGGATACCATGTGAAAAAAGCTAAAGAGAGCAACAGCGCACATAGAGTACCACCTGGAGATGCTGTAAGATGTGCAGGTTACAGCGTGCACAACAGATTGAACATGCTCAGATACAGACACTAGTGATGAGCAAACACTAAAATGCTCGGGTACTCGTTACTCGAGTTGAGCAAATCGTAATGCTCAGATGCTCGACCTGAGTATAATGGAAGTCAATGGGAAACGAGAGCTTTCCGGCGCCCCCTCCCCCTGGAGGTTGGAAGGGGTCTAAAAATTGCTGAAAACGATGGAAACAGAGCTGAAATGGCATAGGAACAGCATGGAGAAGATCACTGGAAGCATCTGTGAAATCCATGTCGCTGCTGGGAACAATGTTGTCGGAGTTTTAGGGCCACTTAAAAAAAGAATTTGACTGGAACAAATGTTAAGAAACATTCTTTCCAGGATAATGGTTTGTGTATAATGTAAAAAATAAGAGAAAAAATGCTCCTCCACACTTTGGGCTATGTTCACACATAGTGTTTTTGCTGCATTTTTGCACATTTGCATTGCTTTCAATGATGAACAAAACATTCAACAGGAAATATAATTGTATCATTTTAATATCTTATCTGGCCATGTGGTGTGTGAGACATGATCTGGTACATTTAAAGTCACAATTTTTTTTCAGGGCCATCAGGCAGTTCTTTCTATTGTTGAAGGGCCAGTAGATGTTTTGTGGACAGATGGAACCAAGATGGTTTTTTGGTAAAGCACAACATTCTCCTGTTTACTGTAAATGGAATGAAGCATACAAATAAAAGGGCACAGTAGTTACAATCAAATATTGTGGAGGTTCAAAGATATTTTAGGGTTGTTTTACTGCCTCTGGCACTCAGGCATCATGAAATGTAAAAATGCAATGCCCGGGTTCAGAAAGCTGGGTTTACATCATCGTAGGTCATGGGTCTTCTAGCAGGACAATGACCCCACACATACTTCAAGAAGCACACAGAAATAGATGAAAGTAAAGCACTGAAGAGTTCAGAAGTGGTAATTCCAGCTCTAGTATCATAAAGTCTCCCACCACTACCTCTTACATACAGATGTTAGAGATAAACTGTGAATGGACACATTAAATCAGTAAATTTTGCATGTTTTGATGAATTTCTGAGTACTGAAAACCATAAAAATCATGAACCAGTCAATGAGTGCATTGAAAGAAACAGCAGCAAGACTTAGAATTTATAAGGCAATAAACCCTGACTAGATGCCTGTCATACGCTATACCTAGTGCCACACCTCATTGTAGATGAATTGCAGATAAGAGCAGTTTTATTGTAGAATATAGAAGTGATTTTTTCTTGTACATGGCAGTAGCAAGGTCTCCAGGAACGCAAGTAACACTGTCAGCTTTGATGAATTTCAGAGTACAGTTTACCGTAAAAACAATTAGTCCATGGAAAAAAACAGCAGCAATGCTAGAATTTATTAGACAATAATCTCTGACTAGTGTATTCCTACCACCACACCTCACTGTAGACGAATTGCAGATAAGAGAAGTATTATTGTAGAATACAGAAGGCATTTGAACCGGCCCTGAAAATATTTTTTCTTTTTTGTGGCAGCCACAAAGTTTGGAGGAATGCACGTAACACTGGCACTATCTACTGCCACACCTCACTGTAGATGAAGATAGATTATATCGGTATTATTATAACAGAATAGAATCTATTTGAATCAGCCCTGAAAACGGCAGTTAGTTTAATGTAGCAGCATCAAGGACTGTTATTTTATCACCCCTGCTGGGGAATATAGTGGAGAGTTTCGCTTCTACTCAGCATGATATGGAGGAGACCAGGATCTTCTGTACTTACTGTACAAACTCTCCTATCCTGGCTGTGAAATCATGTATGCGGTGTGAGAACTCCCTATGTGCGACAACCTGACAGCCCACAACGAGGCATTGGATCATATACTAAGAGAACCAATTAGATAATTTGGTTTAAATTTTTTTCTCTCATCAAGAAGTTGAATCCACAAAGCATTTTTTTCCCATTACTAAGGAGTGGGTCTCCTACACTGGTAAAGCATATGCACTAAGTGCAAGAGATGCCAAAAGTTAGAAGGAGGCACTGCAATACCTCTTTGAAGAGATGTATTCGAGGGCCTCAGAAAACATTTTTTCCCATTAGTAAGGAGTGGGTATCTTACCCCTGGGTGTATACATATATATAAAAGAATGTCCGTGGTACGCCTCTAAAAATTGTCAATGTGGACATCATAAGCACTCTTAAAAAAATTATAGCAGAGGTAGCAGGATCCCCCTGTTGATATGGTAGAGAAGGAGGAGAAAGAGGAAGACACAAAAAAGATGAAATCCTGAAGCATATACCCATGTTTGGGTGGGAAGAGGTGGGAAGTGAGCTGGAAGTTGCAAATGCTGCTGCAGCACTGCCAGGGCGGCGTCAGCTTCAGCTCACTTGCGGAAATGGACACATACATGGCGTACTTTCACAAGTAACTCAGGCAGATCTAGGTAGGTTTTGAGAAACTGTTGAACAACTAACTTGAGCACATGGGCCAGGCATGGTAAGTGAACAAAGTTACCAAGCTTCAGTGCTGCCACCAGGTTACAGCCTTTGTCACACAAGACCATGTCTGGTTGTAGGTTAAGGGGAGAGAGCCAAAGAGCAGTCTGGTCTGTTAGACCTTTCAACAACTCAATGGTGTTGTGCCGTTTGTCACAAAAGCAGATTAGTTTCAGCAGCGCTTGTTGCTACTTGGGCGAGGTAGTGCTGCCACTGCAGTGCTTCCAGCTTGCAACAGATGTTGACATTTGTGAGATGGAGGAAGAGGAGGAGCAGGAGGTGCAGTAACTGCTGTATCAGGTAGGGGCAAACTCTGATTGAACCAGGGCCCGCAATCCTTGATGTCGGTAGCACGTGTTCTGTCCCAGGGTTCGACTAGGTCCCGGCTTCCACAACGTTCACCCAGTGTGCCATTCATCTGATATTCCGTTGCTGACTTTGGACCGTGTTAAGACTACCCATTTGTTATTGCTCTTTTGCATCTGATATTCTGCTGCTGACCTTTGGACTGTTTTCAGACTATCCGTTTGTTATTGCCCCTTTGCATATCCGCTATTTCTCTGGCATTCTGACCCTGGCATGTGACCTGACTTGCGACTTTGTGTTTTCCCTTGGTTTACTACGTGATTTTTTGGTATTGACCCCGGAACATCTGACTGCGCTGACTCACCGCCTTGCCGTGGGTTGCTGCTAGCGTCATATTATGCAATTGAGGCTAAAAGGCTAAAAGGGGTTATCCACCACTAGGACAACCCCTTTCCTGAATACTATATTCCCCCTTTTAAAATAAAAATACTCTATGCTCACTAGAAATAAGCAAACTTGTTCAGAAAATGTTTGCTAATCTCAAATTCGACAGGAACGTTGCAAATTCGGATTCGTGTTCAGATTACTGAGCATTTTCCTCAAAATCGGCAAAATTCAGCCAAAGTTCGGTAGATGGGCAAGTTTCCACTAATGCTTTTGTTAGGACTTTAGCTAGGATAGTGATGCTGTATGATGAGGGGGAGCAATGTGTTTGATGATGGGAGAGGGTGGGGAGAGGTCAGAGCAACACGGACTGTTATTCTTTTTTATTAATTCACTTAATGTGTGGAGATTCCTGCTGCCAATCAGAAACCATCTACAATGTCCAGACACAAGGGCTTATGTCATTGGCTGCTGAAGTCACATGTCCCTCTCCATATAAAAAGTGGGCATGTGGTTTTGGCGCCATTTTGTGACAGTAAGAACATAGTGAGTCTGCTGCTGCAAGTAGTCAGATAATTAGTTGGCAGTTTATTCTCAGCTAGTTCAGATAGAGCGGATCCTGGGTCAAATCGACCTTCCAGCCCACCACTAACTCTTTCGCACCCCCTGTGTTTAGAGTGTGTGCTGTCATGGTGCTTGGCGCTCACAGAATTCCTCAATGACATCACTCCCAATCCATTCAGCAATGCTTCCCTTTTGCATGTACAGCAACTGCTATCTTTCCAGCAGCTCTCTTAAATGTGGGCACATATATTAGAGACAGTGAAGATTCCAGGGGATGGTACAGAGACAAAAACAGATGAATGAGGGAACAGCACAGGTACGTAAGTAAATACACCAAAGGGCAACAGTCACATCAATGGGCCACTGCAGGATTTAAAGGGAAAGTATGAAATCATTGGTCTATAATAGAGGGCATACTTCCATATTGTGAATGTCACACAGCATACAACCTCACTTCTCTGTATGCCATGTTTTATCTATTTGAATGGAAAGTAAGAAAGAACTATATTGTTAGCTGCCAGTGTAAAAATGAAAAAATGAGTTTAGCAGGACAAATAAGGAAGCCAACAGTGAAACATGTTTTCTTATTTATTGTAATACTGCTAGTAGAAGCATTTTTAGATTAAATTTATTACCAAGATCCCATGGACATTTTCAGAGAATTGTGACAGGTGATATACAGCTACAGAAGAATACTCCATTATAAATGAATTAGCAAATTTCCCACTGATGTTGCAACTATTTCATTTCTGTTCTTAAATATCATGGTGATATTCTTTATTTGAAAATGTTCTTAGTTATTGCAAGATTTTTGGAGATGGTATGGGCTACAATAACCAATTCATTTAATACATAAACAGAACACTAGCGGAACACTGTAAAAATGATCATAGTCATATACTAATTCTAATATGGAAATATAATAAACGTTCTATACCGTATCTGGATATAAAGCACACATATCACTTAGGACATACGCTGGATAGATCCTTTAGTTTTAAAACATTTCTACCTCCTTATGGGAAGATTTTGAATCTTTGTTTCTAAGAAGGAGATCTTTAGTTCAACCAAACGGAATATGGTGTTAAATAAAATTCTGATATCCATGGTAAAGCTCGATATCTGTGAAATTTAACATAGAAATCAAATGAGGGCAATTACAATATTCTTTAAAATATGTTAGTGTTTTTCTAAACATTTGCATCATTTTTGGTCTACGTGTAGCGGTGGCAGGCTTGGCACTTCATCCTTGTCTAATTTGAATATCTGCAGAATTAACAAGCACAGATTAGCATCGCCTCGTTAAAACCAGCGCCCGCTCCCATTGCTAATGTGTAAAGACAAGTGCTGGAAAGTGGCAGGGAACATTAAGGCCAAACTCAATCAAGTTCCTTAACAGGCCCTGAGGAACCAAAATCAAACTGGTGGCTTGCAAATGGTCCCTCCAAGTCTGCTAATTTCTACCGCCCCACAGCTTGGAGAATCTTCAAGCCCCCTCCCACACCAGCAACCCTCAATGACCCATCTCCCTCCTCCTCTGCCATGATTAACCACCTTGAGGCATGATAAACTGGTGCCACTAGAAACAGAAGTCCTGTGAGCCAAGTCTCATTATCTTCAGTGAGGTGGGAGGTGTCACACATCTAGAGAAGCACTTTAAATATCACTTGAGTTTGAGCTCTCAACTTGATGTTTACTTTAGTAACCTGCATTTAGCCATCAATGCCTATGAACAGGAATACTTAAAACATAACCTTAACATTTGTAAATGGCTATTATGGTTCCAATTTTACTTATTTTAATGCTTTGTTACTCATGTTAATAATTTTTTAGCTGCAATCTATATATTTCTAAATTTAATTTGAAGCTCCTGGGCTCCAACACAAAATCTGTAACAGGACTCCTACTTACCTTGTATGACTATAACATTGAGCCCAGCCTTCTTTGCACTAAGGGGCAAGCAAATTAATGGGTTGTAAATGGGATTTTAAGACCAAAAATGACTCTAAAGGCAAGTTTCACAGATTTAAAGCATGATTAGTCGCAAAAGGATATTCTCAGAAATATGGTGAAGATTATGATGCCACATTTTTTCCAGTTGCTAAGCAAACCACATTCAGAACTCTAATGGCTATAGCTGCTGTACAAAAGATATTTGTCAGATATTTGGACATCAAAACAGTCTTTTTAAATGGTGACATTAAAGAGGATTTGTACATGACTCAACCTCAGTGTTTTATCAAAGAGATTGAAGAGAATCTTGTTTGCAAACTGCAAAAATCTCTCTATGGTCTTAAGCAATCAGCAAGAGCATGGAACTCCAACATGAACAAAGTCTAATTGGATGAAGGATTTAACGCCTTAACGACCGTTGATATGCCTTTTAATAGACAAAAAAACCTGACTGGCACATCCAGACTAATGT